>CM032883.1:34599167-34794167 GCA_019176425.1 Megalops atlanticus | reverse complement strand
AAGGACAATCCAAGCTGAATCAAAGGCACATTCATCTGAACCAGGCTGTTTGTTTAAAGTGCAGGTCAATATGCAGCCTGGAAGATAAGCTATAAGTGTAAAAAGTGTGAATCAATACGCATGCTCAGTGAATGAATCATTTATTTTGGTTTTAGAGTCATCCTCATCAACTTTGATCTGCATTGTCAAATGATGGAAGTGATTTCTGAGGTGTATTCACTTAGATAAACTTGGATTTGGGTTGATTGCGCAGTTGGTGGGAGATTGAGTTGGGCAGCAGTTGGAGTTCTTAGGATCAGACCCAGAGGGGAAACAGAGAGATGCCATTGGTAATGAAACCCAGCTCTCACACAAATGCTGCAGTGAAAGCAAGAGCTCTCTGCGCAAACTACAGTTTTTTTTCCCATTTAAAACCTTTCCATCTGTTCTGGGCGCCACTTATTCTTAGATTCTGATCTAGAGAATCAGACACAGAGCTGGGTCAGGCTTAGTTTTGTGGGCCACAATTTAAGGAAATTCCATTTAGTGTGGCACTGTGGACGTTTCTGTGTCTGACTCATATGTATGTCAGTGAAACATTAGCCTGAAATTTCCCGGGAGGCTCACCACTGTAGTGCAACACCCGAACAGGACGCAAGTGGAGATTTGGTTTGGAAGTATGGGCTGATCTTTGGCTATTTGGCGGAGGTGGTGTTTGGAATGAAAGCGACGGCTGTTTCTGCTTCGCAGATCTCCGCCGGTACTCCCCAGCCCACTGCCGCTGACACAGCCACGGAGGGGAAGGCCTCCCAGGTGGATCTCTCAGAGGTGAGGCCTCCTCAGGTGGAGGGGCGTGTCCCTGCAGGTGAAGGGCATCACCCTCTGACCTGTCAGCTTCATGTGCGATGTGATGTCGTTTCCTTCACCTGCAGATCTCACCTGGAACGTCACGGCTGGGAATGACCGACCCGCCTAAGACTGCCGCGGGGTCTCCTACGTTTCAGCTGCCAGAGGTATAATTATTATTCACCACGGCCATAATACATTACATTATTGTCATTTAGTGGACACTTTTATCCAGAGCGACTTACATAGGTTAGAATTTTACATGTTATCTGTTTGTACAGCTGGATATTTACTAAGGCAGTTGTGGGTTAAGAACCTTACCAAAGGGTGCAGCAGCAGTGCCCCAGCAGGGAATCAAACCTGCAACCTTTTGGTTAGGGGCCCTGCTCCCTACCCACTATGCTACACTGGCAGCCAAATATCTGCCACCCAGATAGAGCCATACTGCTCAGAGGCTGTATGTCGGATCACTGAGGTCGACTTGTAAGAAATGTTCCATTCCAGCCTTTCTCCAGGCATACACTAAATACTGATGTCTGGATTAAGGAGAGGATAGTGTTCTCTGATTATTAGGGCAGTGTTTCTCAACCCTACTCCTGGCGGCACCCTGTCCTGCATATCTTCTATCTATCCTTGCTCTACCTACCTGACTGAACTCATCAGTGGCACATTTTATTAGCTGAGCACACCTGATTTAATCAAGCAGCAAGGATAGATAGAAGATATGCAGGACAGGGTGCCGCCAGGAGTAGGGTTGACAAACACTGTATTAGGGAGCACCCCTGCATCTCCCTGATTGCCCCAAGTGGAATAAACACTGTATTAGGGAGCAGCAGTGACAGTTTGTGGAGGGAGTGGGGAGGGGGTGACTGTTCAATTTCAAAGTTCCATTCCAGCAGTGGAGCATTCTGTTCCAATCCCTCAACTTCCATTCCTGCTGAGGTGATTGTCTCAGCAACAAAGTAGCAGTTCCTCTGGGTGTTTTCCTCAAGCGACTTCAAGTGCAAACTTCCTTCCATTCATGCAAATATGGACGAATGCCCTGCTCTGATCGCGAAAGCTCTTCTGTATAAAATACAAGGTTGCCACTCGCTTGGATGGTGAAATATATGTCTGTACTGAGAAGCATGATGTTATTTCTAGTGTGGTTGGGAAGAATGACAGAACAGTCACTTGCATCTTACAGCTTCCACAGGTCAAATTGCACCCCTTACCTGGTCCTGGTAAAGTGCCTCTTTGCTGGCCTGTGCTAGCGATGGAATTAGCTTTTTTTGACTTAATAACACAGAATGTTATGTGAAGCACTGCCATTTTCGTCTTCACTGCCGTTGTGACTTTTTATAGGGAGTTTGACTGGAACTGATAAAATAAATGTCCAATTTTGTTTGTGGCCAATGGACAGGAGCAAACAAATAGCACAACTGTGGTAATGTTAAAGTGCTCGGTATGCAGGGGGACATTCTGTGCTTGGGCATTTGTGCTTCCCACTCACTGTAGAAATGATTGACTTTGTGGTTTTCGTGAACAGGTCTCCAGCAGCAGCCAAGCAGAGGGAAGACAGTGTGGCCAATCGGCTCTCTTCCAGCTGGCAGAGGTGGGTAGCTCCAGCCCCCCGACTCAGCCTATGGGCAAAGGGGCACAAGAGTGCTCCGGTTTAGGGAGCTGGATCTACACATGGAGTGCGGGGGTATGGGGGTACTAACAGAATTACATAATAATTATGTTTACCACATAATTACCTAATATACATTATTATCTCTTGATTGGAGTTATGTGTCATAATTGCAAACACCAAATTTTTGTGCTGGAAGCCACCCTGGATAAGAGTGTCTGGTAAGTGAAATTAATGTAATAATTTCTGCCATCTGCTGGAAATAGGCAGTAGTGCAGATGTGGTATCCTCTTGTGGTCATATTTAAACACACACATGCGTTTCTTACTATTAACTGTTTTTGGATACTGCTAACTATTTTTAGACATACAAATTCATTGTGTAGGACAGTAAATGGCAATGAAAGAATTGCTAAATGGCTATAAGCAGGGCAGCAGTGTGGTGTAAATTACATTATTGTCATTAGCTGACACTCTTACCCAGAGCAACTTACATAGGTTACATTTTACATATTATCCATTCATACAGCTGGATATTTACTGAGGCAATTTTGGGTGAAGTACCTTGGCCAAGGGTACAACCTGAGTGCCCCAAGTGGAATAGAACTGGCAACTTTTCAGTTACAAGCCCTATTCATTACCGCTACGCCACACTGCAGTGGTGGCACTGAAGTGTTTCACCTGTGTCTCCCTGCTTGTGTGGCTATTGTAGATGTGCCTGGCATCTGAGGCAGGGAAGATTGAAGTCCTGTCCCCACGGCCGGGAGGGGACTCCCCCACTGTCCCACCCACGGGCATCGCCACAGAAACGGGCACCAAGGAGCAGGCGGGCAGTGCTCAGGGCTCCAGCGGCCTCCCTCAGTCCCCGCCCTCTCCCTCCTCCTGCCACTCGTCCGTCTCCGCCGCCTCCACCCCGACCGAGGCGAGCCCCCCGCCTCCCGGCACGCCCGAGAGCGCCAAGAAGAAGAAGAAGAAGAAGAAGAGGAGGAGGGAGAGGAGTGAGGAACAGGAGGGCGGCAGCCTGAGCGCCTCCTCAAAGCCCTGCAAGCGGAGCCTGTCCTCCGAGTCCGACCTTGACAGCCTCATCGACACCATCGACGCCGTGGCCAAGGGCTCCTGGCAGGCGGACGAGGAAGAGGAGGAGGCCGCCGGGATGAAGGCTCCACCAAAACCCGAGGAGAAGGCCGGCCCCGAGGAGCCCAGCCCGCCAAAGAAGAAGAAGACGAAGCCCAAAACGAAGAAGCCCTCCCAGCCCCAGGTGAAGGAGGAGGAGGTGGAGGCGGAGGACAGGGCCGTGGAGGCAGGCGCGCTCCCACCCTGTCCGGGGAGCGATGGCGATGCGGGCGACTCCACGGTGAAGACGGAGGAGGGCCCCGCCCCGCCCAGCCCCCACGCCGTCCCGCTGAAGACGGAGGACACGGCCGCGCCCAAGCCCGAGAGCTGCGGGTCCAGGAAGTCGGAAAGGACCTGCAAGGGCGCCCTGTACAAGACTCTGGTGTCTGAAGGAATGCTGACCTCTCTGAGGGCCAGTGTGGACAGAGGTCAGCCTGTCACCCCTGCATCTCCCACACAGTCAGGGCTCCTGTCTGTTTGTGCTGAGGCATTATGTTGACTCAGATTACTTGTTTTGTTTTGCTGAACAGATAATACTTCGAACATTTCGCTCCCGTTCTGAGTGGATTTTGCATGAATGCCTCTGTGCAGTGAGCTTGCTGCATCCATATGTGCATGTGTGTGTGCTTAGGGAAAGTGGTTCTGTCGCAGTGGGGAGGGGGGAAGGGGAGGTGTCTCTAGGTTGACTGTGGAGTGTGTTTAGCGATTAAAGAACGAGATTGGTCAGGGCAGTCTGTGTGGTCACAGGAGATTGGTTGCAGGGTGGTTGGTGATTGGTGTGTGTTCTGCAGGTAGCAGAAGCTGATTGGAGAGGGCAGTGTTGTGACTGTATATGATTGGCTGGTCGGGATGTGCCGCAGGGTGATTGGTGTGTGTTCTGCAGGTAAGAGAAGCTCCGGTCGCGGGACTGTCTCAGACCTGGAGAGCAGCTGGACTGATGAGAGCTGGACGTTCACTCAGTCAGGCGCCAGCAACTCCAAGAAGTTGAAGAAGTCGAAGTCGAAAGACGAGTCTGTTCCTGGGTGAGCGCCTTCATTACAGTGTTTATTTACCTCCTCCTCACAGCAATGTGTATCATGGCTACACACAAAGCAGTATTACCTACAGCGATTTGTTTGTTCCAACACAACAGTGACATTACATGGCCTGTTAAAGGTGTTGGCCAAAGGTTAGTTAATGGTAACACTGGATTCAAGCTGAATTGGTCCAGCACTGCCCGGGAGGCTTGGCTGGTCGTGTGTGAATGGGCCTCCTGGATTCTGTACCCCCGGAGCTTGCTCATCACCCCCTCCATCCTTAGCTTAGGGAAGCTGGAGGAGGAGTTTGAGAAGAAGTTCAACAGCCTGCCCCAGTACAGCCCGCTGACCTTCGACAGGAAGAGCACCTGCGTCACCAGGAAGAAGCCATTCAGCGGGAACGGAGTCCTGGAGCAGCCCAAAGCCAGCAGGGGTGAGCAGAGAGCATTCTGGGAAATCTGCCAGAACCAGCATGCCCCATAATCTCCGCAAGCAGCATTTACAGTCAATATTTTGTGTGTTCTTTTCCAATATCTGCTGCTCCTTCAACTTAAGGATGTCATCACTATCACTCAAAGCTGCATGTTTTTTTTTTTTTTTACTGTAGGTTCATCTCCATCACAGAAAAAGAATTTATTCCACAAGATTGTTAGCAAGTATAAGCACAGACCAGAGAGACCCAGTTCCTTGGATAAAGGTGATTTGGAGCACTCAGCTCATATTCCTGTGTGTTTTATTTAAAGGCTTAATGTTTTTTGCTTGGAAGTGTTCCTCAAGTCTGGTCAAATTAGGTTGTATTGGTAGGAATGCTTTCTGTTGTTGTTGCCTCAGTATAACAGAATATCATGCTTAGAGCTGAAATCTGGGTCTGCTAATGGAGAGCAGGGCACTGTAATTTGATGCTGTGGTTGGTACAAACAAGGCCAGATGCCTAAAGCCTCAGATGTTCCTGGGTATAAGTTCATGTCTTGATGTTTTTCATCTCATCATGAATTAAAGGTAAACACACACTGTTAATCCAGTGCAACCATCAGCAGCGCTGTGATGTGTTTACAATCTCACATCATATAGCCTGCATGCTGTTACATTATTGTCATTTAGCAGATGCTCTTATTCAGAGCGACTTACGTAGGTTACAATTTATACATGTTATCTGTGTATACTGCTGAATATTTACTGAGGCAATTCTTCGTTAAGTACCTTGCCCAGCAGGTACAGCAGCAGTGCCCCAGCAAATCAAACCAGCAACCTCTGAGTTACAAGCCCTGCTTCTTACCACTATGCTACACTGCCCGTGCCTCATATCAGTTAGCTTTTCTCTCTACCCACCAATCAGGTGATAACACGCATCTCTCTCTAGCCATAGCGACTGAAAACGCATCCCAGAAGGCCAAGCAGCTGGCCCCCTGCAGCAGGCCCCCCGCGGAGGGGCAGGGCGGGACAGAGACGCTGGTCGGCAGCCAGAAGAGGAAGGCGAGGAAGAGGAAGATCACCCACCTGGTGCGCACGGCCGACGGCAGGGTGTCCCCTGCGGAGGGTGAGTGGCAGGGCTGGAGGCCACGCTGTCCCATGATCCTCCAGTCGGCAAGATTTATTCCTCTGCAGCTGTGAATGGTTGTGACTCATAATTGTTTCATCTGTTTTGTAAATGTCAACAATGCGCACACACACACACACACACACACACATACACACACACACACACACTCACACACTCACACAGACACACACACACACACACACACACACACACACTCACACACACACACACTCACACACACACACACACTCACACACACTCACACACACACACACACACACACACACACACACACACACACACACACACACACACACACTACATTACAATCATTTAGCAGACGCTCTTATCCAGAGCGACTTCCAGCACAATAGAACGCAAGTGTAGCCATTTATCCATTCAAGCTGAATGATCAACAGTGTCAGACCAGGCTAACAACACTCCCAGCCCAGCACGTGTGGGCATAACAATATTCAAGCCCTACCACAACTTAACTTGTGCAATCTGATGAGGCAATAAAAGCCATGTACACGACCATCTAGAACATCTAGAACACTAGAACACAGAATCTAAAATACATCGCCATACTATACGTAAAATAAGCAGCAAACACACACAGACACACTTACATATATTGGGACAGAGTCAGAGATAGATCAATAGAGATTTTATTATAAAACAGTCCTTAATAACGCTGTTTGCTCCATAGTTATGAGGGTTCTGTATTGAATTGAGGGCTCTGCTTTTCTGTCAGCAGAGAGCAAACCCAGAGAGCTGATCCAGGATCAGGATAAACAGCCATCACCCCAGAAGACTTTATGCAAGGAGGGCGAGTCGCAGGCAGATCTGGGGCCACGCGAGGCAAGCGGCGTTCCTGCGGACGGGCCCGCCGTGTCCGACCTCCCGGGATTCTTCAGCCTGGCGGCTCTGGCGGAAGTAGCGGCCATGGAGAACGCTCACCGGTGAGTCACATGACGCCCTGCCTCTGCTCCCACCCAGCAGCGCGTGACGCACTTTATTATTTATATATTTTAATATACTTTCATATAACATTTATTTATTTCATATGATCAACATATACTAAAAATTCAGTCATCTTTTAAAAATTAGTTAAAATATTGTTCCACCACCTTAACAGATATTTTCTTAGTTATGCTAGTTATGTTACATTTTGTAAAAAATGTAAAACGTAATGTAAATGGAAAAAATATAGTTTCATATAATATGCATTCATTTAATATAGTAAGTTTCCAGTAAAATTTCAGTTATCTTTTAAAAATTAAATCAAATACTGCTCCACCGCATTAACAGGTCTTTTTTTTCTTAGTTATGCATACATGCTAGGGCAGCTAACAGCATTAGCATCCTCCTCTCTATAAGGCTTTTATTGCTTCTCTTCTTTTCTTTCAGAGGCCAGCAGGCTGCCAGCTTGCCTCGTGAGGGCCAGTCAAAGGACATGGCCCAGACCCCAGTCCTCATCTCCTGTGCCGACCAGTGAAACGCCACCCTTAGGACACACAGACGCGATGCGCTTCCCTGTCCCAACCTTCAAGCCATGACCTGAGAGCGGAAGGTCACTGTGGGGAAAGTAGCTCTGAGAAACGCAAGCTCAGACCTGGGCCGGGTGGGAAAGCAGGCCTCCCGAACACCTTCGTTACTGAGAGGACTTCTGTGGCTTCCGGAGGCCCTGCCTTCCAGCCTGGGAGGAGGCCTCCACTGCCCCATAGTATGGCTCTTCCACCGCAGTGGCTGTGGTGGACTTAGCATGAAGGAATCCTGCCAATCTAAGGTCGAGTTTGCAGACAAAAAAATTGCATTTGAAAGACTGAAAGATCTCCGTATGGACAGGATGTCCCTCCCACGTGAATTTCTTTTTCTGTTAGCTCTGCCTGATATAATCAGCTCTCGCGAGATCTTGCCTCCTGTTATCAGATGCTTTTAGCAGAAATGAGTTCCACTGATGTCGTGAACGCCCTGCTGTTCAAAACCAGACTGGCACACTAAGGGTTGATTATCTTCAAGAACTCTAAATGCCTTCCAGATATGACCTCCTTCCCTCTGGGTGAGTTTGTTATCAGTGTCTCGGGGGACTGTCTAGAGGACTACACAAGAAACATAACTCACAGCACTTTCTACTAATACAATCAGTTGTCCAAATGCAAACAAACCCTGTCGTTGGTAAGCTTGGAGCCATAGGTGGTGAGCTTGATTGCAGTTGGATAGCATCATGGTGGATTTTTGTTAGATGAGGGCATAGTGATGATTATGATTGAGTAATGATGCTTGTGTGAACTCAAGGGAACCATGGTGTTACATAGCTCAAACCAAATTCACCGGAACTTGTCTATACATGACTCTGATCGAGGGTACATCTCTCGCCCTGTGTCCAACGGAACATGAAAGCCACAATATTCTGATGCAATACACAAAAGTCATGGATGGGTTTGAATTATCCTAGACTCTCCCAAAGCCACAAGAATACGTGTAGACATTGGATGCGATCAGATCAAATGCCATAGTCCTCGGACAAGTAAAAATTGTGAACGCCAGCTTTAATGTTGATGAAATACAGACACATTCATCTGCTTATTTAGTCTGTAGACAGGCAGCCCTGTAGGCTTCTAACTACAAAATAGAAATTCTCCATTTTAAACTGGCACACACAAACATACACATGACCACACTGTCCTGATCACTGAGCATCAATGCGATCTGTTTTATCAAATGCTTTTTTTGTAAATTCTTGACCTTTCAACAGTCTGTGTAGCATCTAGATAAGTAATCCAAATGTGTGCTACTAGCCTCCTACAGTAAGTAGTCTAATAACACAGACACTGCACTCGTTTTTAGCCTGAAAAGGATGTTTTGTTTAATAGTATTTGTATTGAAATACTCTTCAATACATACATACAGTATATATTTTTTTATTTTGAATTAAGTGTTTTTACCAGATGTTTTCCACTCCTTGAAATCTGCAAAATATTCTGTCAGCCTGAAAACACGATATAGTTTGATTTTAAGAGAGCCATCACTGCTTTATAATGAATATTATCTTCCATTTGCAGTACATGTTGTAATTAACTTGAATCCCCCATGCATCGACTCCATTCCTCCTTGTGTAGAGGTGCCTGTACTATAGCATACGCTTTTTTAGACCTTGCACTGAGGCTGAGAGGACTGGCTTTAGTGAGAGATGTCTCTCTCTCTGCTGTGGCACCACCTTATTCTAGGAGTCTGTGTGCATTAACTGATTGCCCACTTGTTAAAAGTGCGGTTTTCTCTTTTTTTTAATGTTGCAACAGTATGACCCATATAGTGTATGGCATTTTCACTAACCTAAGGTGTGAAAGCTGGCTTTGAAATAAGATGTGAAATTCAGACTCAGATTGCCAGACAGGGAATTTCTACATCTTGGTTCATTTCGTTACATGTGCAACTTGTAGCTGCGTTGGGTCACAACTGTAGCTGACAGACTTGACCAGTTATCTATGATTTGATCATAATTTTCTAATGCATATGAAATATACTCATCTCTGATTGGTTCAAGGGAAAGGTCAGGATCAGTGACATTGGATTTTTTTGATTGCTTAGTCAATCAGGAATGTATCCACATAGTTAAACACAATGGGATCCAGTAAGACCTTTGGTAACTGGTAAGGTTCCCTCCCGCTGTACTTGAAAATATTTCCATTACAGAGAGTCATTCAAAAGTCATGGAAAGTCTTTAGATGTCATGCTGTCCTTGAAAAGTGCAGAAAACCACCCAAATCGAAAAAAGGTCATTCCTATTTTTTCTCTTGTAGTGCGTGAAATACATTTTTTTTTTTTTGGCTTACTAGTTTGAATTTACTATCAAGTCAAGCAATGTCTGTGTTGATACTGCTAAAAGATTGGCTGTGTTGCAGGTTGAAAAGGTTATTGGTGATTATTTGCTGCCTACAGACACAAAATATTTTGAAAGTAATATGTCTCAAAAAGAATTCCCTTCTGCAACTCCATTGTCACAGATTTGACTGTTGCAGCAATACAAAATCATCCTTCAAAACTGTACATTTCTCCTTAAAACATCATTGACCAATAATAGAAAATCTGACTGGAACCTGTGGAATAATCCTCCTTATATACATCCATATATCAAACAACTGCTGTCTACAGCAGCAAGGACAGTCTAAACCTCTCCATTTCTGATTGGGAAATTTCTTCAGGAGGCCTTTGTAATTTGTTGTATCCAGTGACCCTTCCAGCTCTAGCAAGAAAGCCAGGTCACCTTAAACATGCCAGTAAAAATGTCTTTTCACTATATGAAACTCTGCACACCATAAGATACTGTCCTCAGTCATGTCCTACAGACCCTGTTGGAGAGTTGTCGTGTTGATTAAGAAGCCATGCTAAAGGAGTCCTCTCATCTCAGCTTTGGTGCATAGTTACCTGCTCTTGCTTTGCAAGCTTGCCTTTGTAATCCTTTTTAAGATCATGCATTCGCAAACACTTTCCTCTTACTATGCTATCTGTGCATTTATTAGGTAGTGGTATTTTTTCATGCAGATGATTAAGACTTTTAAATATGTGTGCTTTAGAAAAAAGAATTTTTATATCTTTTCTGTTCCTAACCTTGGAGCCTTTTTTCTGGGGCATGGTTTATTGGATTATGACTGTTGTCTAAAAGATCATAGCTCAATACAAAAAGAAATCTGGTGTTACACCAGGGGGCTCTGAAGTGTCTGAGTCTATAACAGTGCTTATTCCAAGCTCAGGCTGAGCCCTGTAGCTCAGAACATGACCTGTTTGAGTCTGGGCTGTGTCAGTAGCCAGCTAGGACCTGGAGTCCACACTGGCGGGGGGTTTGTCCTTTGGGGTGTGTCATCACACTGCTTATGAGTGCCCTCCTGTGACTCATAGTGGACACATAAGTTTCTGAGTTGCTCGCAGTGACAGGTGTGCCTGTCTTCTCCTGTAGTACACTGTCAGGCTTGTGGTGTGAAAAATAAGGATTGGCAGTTGGAGTCCCCCTGCTTCAGGGCGCCTTTGTGAGGGTGAAGGGTACTGTGGTCAGGCCACCTTAATGCACAATTGGTGATCCCAAAGTCTGGGTGACGATGGGGCTTAAAAGAAATAGAATGCGTATCTGTGTTTACTTGGTCAGCAGATGGGCACTGAGAAAGACTGCAGTGCTTTCTAGAATGGTAGTTCCTAATCGTCCTCCGGTGAGAGATATATATTACTAAAGCAACTGTTTCAACGTCTCTGGCCAATGTCTGCTGACAGCTATGGAATCTGTGGGGGCGTGTGCAGTGTTCTGTGGGTGCTGCCCTTTCTTCCATTCTGCTGGCACCTGGTCTCATTGCAGGTACCAGACTGCACACCTGAGGGAGTGTAAAGATCTCTGTCAGTGTACCTGAATCAGAATGGCACTCGCTAACAGTAAATATGGTGGGGAATTGTCAGCAGAGGTACAGGTATTGTCACGGGCTGCCAGGTACTCTCAGGTAAAACTGTGCTCAGTCTTTTATGAATTTGGCAGGTATCATATAACATATTATTATTCATAATCATTTCAAGATGGTTCAAATTCTGAAATTTAAAAGGTGAAGGACAAAGACAGACTTTTGAAGTCATTATGCCAGATGTAATGGTGTAAAAAAATCACCAGATAATATAGATATACTTCAGGCTGTTTTTGTACTGGATATTATGGCTCATGTTTTGTTATCATTAGGGTTGATTTGTAAAATTAATTTGGAACCTAAAGACTTCAAAAAGGACTTTGTCTCAAACTGCCAAATTTTTCTCATGAAGAAAATTAAGCATGAGATTGCATAATTCAGTAGACACTGGTCTGTTGGAGAGCCTGTACTGGAACTCTGGGCACCTGATACATTGTGTTTGCAGACATTAGCCAAAGAGTGGGGGTGAGAGAAGGGATTAGCCAAACAGCACCTGGATGCAAACATAGTCAGGAAACGGTTAGATTATCATTTGCACTGAAATGCATAGTCACCTTGCTCATCAGGTAACACATATGTTGCATCAGCACAGTTAAGTTCATAACAATGCACCACATCATGTTTATATGTCTGAACCTGGTGTGGTGTTGAAGAAAAAATCCCATCACCTTTTAAATTTGTGTTATCAAAGTCTTATTGCACCTTAAAAAATACCAAAACCAAAATAATAATTCATATTTCAACATTTAGATCTCCCCACACTGCTCTTTATCATTATTTAGATTTTCTGAAACCACTGAAAGCCTCTTCTGCCACAGGGAAACTGAAAACATCATCAGCACTTTTTTTTTTCTTTTGTCTGTAAATATGAATGAAAGTGTTTAAGGAAAATTTGAGCATTTCTGGCATGAATTGTTTATGGAAACGGTCATCCTGTTCTGCACATTCAGAATCCCACTATGAAATATCTTCCACTTTTTTATATAGAAGATGCCTATATAAAATGATTTATTATATTAATTACACAATTATTGCTATTACCCCTTTGTGCTAGTACTGTCTCTTGAATGTAATGGATTTTGTACCTGTATTTTTCTATTTACTGGTCACTCTAGACTTTATGATGTGTGATGGATTTCTATAGAGGAGATTTAGACTTATACAGCTTATACAGTTAAAGAATTTGTTACAACCTACAGTTATTGCAACAAACCAGACGTTGCTACGAAAACTATGAATTTTGCTCATTTACATGACTTACGCATAATAATCTGTTTAACTGATGTTAGAGTTTTATTTCTTAGATGATATCAGCCAGACCATAGGAAGCAAGTGATACTTGTTTCCTTGAAAGACAAGCCCAGAGGTATTTGCAATTGAAAAGAACAAATGCCAAACCATATGTCATTTGCTTATTTATTTCTATTCCTTCTTATTGATTGTTTATCCAGATAGTCTTAAAAATAGGTGTACACCCTGAGAGTTTATGATATAGCTAATCCAAGAATGTTTGTCAGTGGCTTTTTTGAGCAGTTATTAAGCAATCTAATTTTAGGGCTTTTTTTTCCCAGATATAATGATGTTTCCTCCTGAAGGTTTGTACAATGTGTGCTTGATCTAATTTATGTCAGAAGTACTGTATGATTTTTTGTATGGACTTGATTGTCACAGCCCCGATGTTGCAGCCTTGCCTTACTGGACTCCCTGCTAAGAGAGGGACTCTCCTTTCACCTCCCCGTGCTCCTCTCTCACTGAGCTGTCAGAACGTTGCTGATGCAGCCTGTTTTCCTCCAGCACCCATTAAAATGACCAATGTTATATCAGCTGCTCGGAAACGTGTCCTTTTTTTTCATTGTTGCTCTGGCAATGGGGTGCTCTCACAGAGTGTCTGAAGGAAAGATGAAATTGCAGTCATGGATCTGAAGCTTCTGTTTTGAGAAGAACATGGCATAATGCACAATGAAAGTACAAGGCAAAGGTAAAGATGCAAAGTGGTATATCCCCCCAAAGAAAAAAGAAACATTTTTTTATGAGTTTCATTATGACTGTTGCCTGTCTATGAGTTTAAACACCTTAGCTGCAATGAAACAGACAGCTAAACTGATTTTTTTTTTTTTTTCTCGAAACAGCTATATCTTGTGTGTCTTGATGGAAGTGGCCTGTCTGGTGATCACTCTGGTATTCAGCACTAAGCACTTACTGGGGCTAAACTCACACATCTCAGGGTGCAAGCAGAAAGGTTTGTAACTGTTAGCGTACTCACTGTGCCCTGTTTATTTATTCATACCCCTGACTAAGTAGGAACAAAAAGCAGAACTGCTGCAGAAAAGAAAATATCCACTATTCAGAGCGGCTACTATTTTCTGCATTTTTAAATGTTAATGTCTAAATGCAAAGCCATATTATTTGCATATAATGCATATAATAATAATTTTACCCCGGAAAACACAAGGGTTGCATTTTTATTGCTGTTTTGTCCCTGTAAATATGGAAGGCATTGTAGTTGCATAGTGCCATGTTTGTCCATGTTCACAAGCCCCCAGCTATATCACTCGGATAAAGAAAAATAAATTATAAACTAAATAAATACTAAATAAATAAGAATGCTAATGAAAATGCTCTAAAATTTCAAGGGTTCGGGAGGGGTTTGCCTTTTTAAGGTGTTGTTTTACGTGGTGAAAGCCCTAAACTGAGGTCCTCATTTTTGAAAATACATTCCCCAAGGCTGCAGCTGATTAAATAAGACTAATTACACCACAGGTCCTGGTTTATAGTACATGTGGGGGTCACAGACATCCCAACCCCCGCCATAGACTTGCGTCTGAAGTTAATTCCATTTGCTGATGTGAACACAACCTCCACACTAGCCATCACCTCAGAGAAGTCTGGGATGGATTCTGACAAGCTCATAGCTCAGGGTGGGAAGTACGGTCTGGCCTACGCTGGTGCTGGTCCTCTCTTCTCTGACCCTGTAGGAATGAGGACAATCTGGGTGGATGCACCAACAGTGCTTCACACAAGTCATCAAATCACGACAGTAATGTATACTATAACCATTACATTACATTACATTATTAGCATTTAGCAGATGCTCTTACCCAGAGCGACTTACATAGGTTACAATTTTTACATGTCATCCATTTATACAGCTGGGTATTTACTGAGGCAATTCTAGGTTAAGTACCTTGCCTATGTGTACAGCAGCATTGCCCTAGTGGGGAATCGAACAGGCAACCTTTTGGCTATGAGTCCCCCTCCTTACCACTATGCTATACTGCCACTATAGTGCCAGTATAGCCACATGCTATACTGCTAACTAAGTATGTGAGGCTTCTGGCCAGGTTAGTCATGTGTAGTTTCTTCTTTTTCTGCAGGAAAATAACTTAATGCCTCACAGCTAGAAAGATTAATCACATATAAAAGTAGGTGAGCAGCTTGATTGTTACCATTCAGATATGTGCAGTTTGCAATTAAATCAAACCACTTGAGATCCATCAAATGGCCATAAAAGAGCAGCCTAAATGTTTTGAAAGCAAACACAGACCACCCGGAAATGACTGTATAAGGAGCCAGTGGGATCTTCCCCATCGACCACTGGAACAAATGACATGGTCCATTAGGGCCTCATTAGAATTAACAGATGGATAAATGTGTCGTTAACGCAGCTGTAAATTAGGCTGATTAAGCGCTTTGGAGAACGGGGCCCCTGCTTACTGCGCCGGTGCAGAGCGAGAGCAACATGTCGGCTGTCGGCGCAACAGAACCATTTAGGGCGTCGAAGTCTGCTAAGAGCAAAATGGCTCCTAATGCAGGAAGACATGTTTGGCAGTGTCCCTGTAAACCTGCAGTATACCTCCAATTAAAGGAGATCGAAGGAAATCTACTTCAGGTAAAAGCAATGTGTTTTCTAGATGAGTGATGTGTAAGCATGCAATCAAGGGAATTTCATGTAACATGCTTATTGTATTTTAATTAATAAAATAATATGCTTTTGTATCTGCACATTTTTTATTATTTATTTACTCAATTTATTTACTCACCAAGATATGGTGACACATCTTCTTTTAGACCAAAAAGTACAACAGTTGACCTATCAATTACTTTCATAATGAATACCATTGCACTTTATTTTGAGTGCTACTCTTTAAAGCTATCATAAATCTTCTGCCTTCACTTTTCTGTGTTAAAAGACTACCGTAATAACTACGTGTTGATTAGTTACACAAGTTATGCGTTATAATAAATGTTGAAAAAGAAGCTCAAAACGAGTTGCACATACGTAAAGGAAGGAGGTCACTGCAAAGCTGTCTTCTTATTTTCAGTATCTGTTACATCCACTAGGGGGAACTGGAGGGTCAGGTAATGGATTCATATCGAAGGGGGAACAGGGCTGGTCACTTCTACCGGGTGATTGCACCCGTTAACAGATTTGGGGTGAGGTTGTGATGATGCCGGTAAGAGTGCCACCAACATCGAGTTTTAATTAGCCTCCATATGAGGGAGATACAGTTTGCATTATACGGTTTAATTCAGTTCCAATATGCTAAACATTTGTGTTATAACAACTAGCTGCTTTTAAAAACTTTCTAAAATGTAGGAGAGGTCTTCATGAATGTTAAACACAACTTTCATAAAAGACTAGTTGCCTTTCGTCTAACACAGAGAAAGCTGAATAGAAATATCAGTGATTGCTCTAGTATTTCAGCAAATGTGACCTAACATGTCGTTAAGAGTAATAAGGAGGGGTCTTTTGATCCGGAAATAAAAAGGTACACTTTTAATATGATCAATTTGACTTGCATTGATTGTACTACTGCTGCACTTAACATACAGTATCTAGTAGATATTACAGATGACTTTCCAAATGGAACAGGTTGTTGATCAACCGAGTACACCTTTGTTCTGTTTGTGTTTTCAGTAGTTACACTGAATGTTAGCAAAATCGTTTTTGTTTGAAAAATACATAATTGTGGACATACATTAAGTATTTTGATAATGAGAGGCATAGAGTAACTTCTGAGAATACGCATGATGTAGCCTAGGATAGGATGATGATAGCTGTTCTTTCCTCCGTTTCATTCGTCTTTCATTCGTTTTCGTGTTTCATACTACTGTTTGTTGTATTATCAATAACAAACTGCTGTGTACATTCACGTTGTGTGTTCCTACAGTACTCTTGCACTATTTAACAAACGGGGTTAAGACTTCGTAGCCAACACTTGCACATGCGGCTGCTCTGACTTGAATGTCTTTAATCAAGCTAAACATTTTGGGCATGTATTTTCACTTCTACATTGTAGCGGCACCGCAAGACACTGTGGAGCAAATCTGACCATACAGTGGGTTATGTTCTGCGGGCAAATATCTCCGGGCACAGAGACTCTTCCTGTTGTATTTGTAGGACGAAACAAATCGTGGACTTTTGATCCCCCCCTATGCAGAATGAGTAATCACTTGCCTGCAGGGAAGGTATGGGTGAGGGGGGGGGGGGTTTCTGCAATGCAACCATGACACTCCAGTGCAAATGGTAAATATACAGTTAACGCTTCCTCGTCTTATTTGCGCTAACCTTTGCCTTCACTCCACCTACTTGAAGCATTGATTGACAGTTTATATGACAACTACATTGTCTTTTTGTCGTCATTGGTCCATCCGGGAATTTCGTAGTTTGATTGACAGTCGTCATGGTAACATTCTCCGTCAGTCGCCATTTTACCAGTCGCTTTTTTTCCGAATAATTTACCTTCCCGCCGGAATAAATACATTTACTTTTTTAATACGAATGGCAACGATTTTGAAACCGACACATCGACAGGATCGGATTAAACGAATTCAGAGACCTATGGCTTAAGACGGGGTGGACATATTTAGGCGGTGCCAAGCAACGTGGTTGTCCGTCTCTCTGGTCCACCGGGCCGGTTCGCTGCGCAGGTTTGGAACGCGCGCCATTTTGTGAAATTTACAAAAAAAATCTTATCCAAGAAAACAAGACATATAGCAAAGGACACGGTAATTATTTTATATATCTGGGGGAGACTGTACCTATTATTACCTAGACTGTTGCGGTTACTCTTGTCGATAGGACTCGTCAACAACTATAGCCAATTTTCTGTGGTTAGCTAGTTAGCTAGCTTTCTTGCTAGCTAGCTAGCTAGCTAACTCCCCCCAATGTAGCTAGCTAGCTAGCTAGCTATGTTTTCTCGCTGTTCTACCGAATAGCTAGCTAGCTAGCTAGCTATGTGTGTTCGCGTTTAGCTAGCTAGCCGGCTAGCTGAGGAGAGAGACGCCGTTGATTTGGAATTGAACTGACATCAGCCCGGAGGAGTGAGGATTTGTCGTGTCGGAAATTTTGGAGGGCTCCTTTACAGGAGAGGAAGAAGCCGGATCCTACTTCGCTCCATGGGTTATGGGACTTTAAATGAAGATCGCACCAACGAAAGTGAGTACCTCGGAGAAATGTGTGTGGTGTTGTACCGATATCTTTAAAAACGCGCCAAGTAGGCACCCAGCTGGCTACGTTAGCTAACGTAATTGGCTAGCTAGTTCGCTAACCAGCTGGTGAGCTTGATGGACCCAGCTAACGTTAGCTAATTTAGCTAAATTAGATCATGGTACACAGGATGAGCAAGCTAGCTAGCTGGTCTAGCGGGTGAGGGGAGTCGTCTGGAGACAGTAAGGTAATCGTTAGGAAGTCGTTGCCTAGCTAGCAAAATGCTATAGGCCACACTGACCAGTTAGCATAACGCAGCCAGCTGGTAATATTAGCTCTCCTTGCTCGTTCGTGAGTTGGCTGGCTAGCAAGCTAGCTGCACGTCTGCAAATGTCAGCCTGCCTTTGGTTTGAAAACATTTTGATTGAGAAGTCGACTGTGCTAATTATGAAATTGGAACGTGATTAATGTTTTTAGAAGCTAGTCAAACGAGGTAGTGTGTCGTTAGGTTGGATAACGTAAGTTTACAACTATACAACCGATAACTTGCAAGCTACAGTTTCCATGAATGACACAAAAGGCAATTGGGATCGTAGTTTTGGGTGGTATAACTTGATTAGCCCAGATTGCTTACTGGCTGTTACATTCTTGCGTAAAGATCTGACCAGTTGTAACAAAAACATCTTGGAAGGCCACGTTGATCTACCTACCTATGTAGCTATAACTACCTGATCTACATCTACCTGATGTAATGACAGCTTGCCTGCCTCTTGGTGGGCACCTCATCTGAACATCTTGCTAACTAGCTAGCTGCTTATTTGGCAACGTTAGGTACACAGTCGAAAAACAAGACATCAAAATGATTTAGCACAGTAGTGTCGCTAGGTAGCTAATCTAAGATGTGAAAACAGTGCAGTCTGATTAGCTGGATAGTCCACTAGCTAGCTAGACCATAACTGTTAGCTACCGTGTAACCTATCTAGTCATGTCAGTCACTAGTCAGAATCTAGTCTGATCATCATCTGATACTGGTAGCAAACGTTAGCTAACTAGCCAGATCGCTACCTAGCTGGGCATTGACGAGTGACATTCAGGTTTAAGCAAATGTTGGCGAAACATGTAACGTTAGTCTTAGCTGTAAAGACTAGCTAGTTATCTAGTGTTACCATATTTGCAGCTGCGATCGTCTTTTAGTTTGTGTCATTGTAGCCTGTAAGTATGTACGCTGTTACTATGAATTAATAACCAAACATTTTAACGCGAGAGAGGGTCGCCATATTTCTGGTGAATATTCTGACTTCGATGAAACGGTTTAGGATGAAAGCTAGCTGACTAGCTACATAGTTAGGTAGCATCGCTGGATAGTTGCTGCGGTTAGCCAGCCAACGTTACATTATGACATTTGTGAACACATATTAGGTGGTGTATAATTTGTGATCAGACAGTGTAGGTGCTTCTTCTTGACAGCCCGCAGACAAATATGTCATGTCACGCAGCCCACTTTGTACCAGCGAGAGGTGAACGTGAATTTATACAAGTAGCTAACTTGTATCACAACGATGGAAAGTCACGGAATGTTTTTGCGTTTTAAAAGAACACCAAGTATTCACAAAGTTGTGCCGATGGAATTTGAGCTGTCTGTTGGAAAATCTATAAGTATGTCGACCCTAAATTCAGTTGAATTTGTCAATTGGGGACTTCATGTTTTTTTCCAGGGAATGTGATCTAGGTAATTTTTTATGGAATCACTTTTGTTTGCATAACTGATGACCATTTTTGCAAATATTTTAGGGAGACCACAGCAGACTAAACCATTTATAACTATTGCATTCTACCGATTCTTTATCAGGTTTGGCACTGGAATCTGTTCTAAATTGCAAATTATGTTTGCTGTTTTTCAGAATTACACCTCTGTCTTATACAGAAAATATGAAGATTATAAAACTTCATTTCAGTGTGTCTGCAAATTTGTATTGCCTACACACTGAAGAAACAGTAATTGCAACAACTGTTACATGTCATCACAAAAAAATCCAAAAAACAAATGTGAAATGAGCATATAGGACAGGCGTCCTTTAGGTAATGTTTGCTGTCCTGTGACAGGTGAATCAAGAATCTTGCTTTCTGTCAGAAAAATGCTGGTTAGGGTTATTGAATATGTGTTTTAATGGAAATGACAGTAATTCTGCAGTAATCATAGCTGAAATGTTTTTCAATAGAAACTATATCGTAATGTATTGGGTGTAGGTCACTCCGGCTACAAAGCTGCGTTAAAGTTAAAATTGACACTGACAAGTAAAATTGGAAAGAAAATACAGTGTGCATAGATTAAATAGGAAATAAGAAAATCGAATATACCAGGTCTTAAGTATGTCATTCATTTGAAATTTATTCTCATCCATTTCAAGAAGCATACTTCCCCTATCAACCAACAAGTTGTAGGTTTGATTTCTTGCTGGGTGACCACTGTTACATCCTGTTGGCACAGATTACATTTAATACTGCAATAGTTGTAAATTGTATAAATAAAGCATACAAAATGCAGTTTAGTTGTTGTCATTTAATTGTGAAATGCATGACCAAGTATGGTTAACTTTGATTTTATTTTAGACAGCCAGTACAGAACAGTATATTAAGGTTAAGTATATCAGGAAAAACAAATAATGAAATGAATGAAATTGTGAATTTGTTTTTGTTGTTGTTAAATACCTTTCTGGTAGTCAGCTGATGTCTGAAGTTTAGATACCTAATGTTCAAATGTATCTCAGTGAGTTATCAACAAGTTTTTTTTTAACAGTACTGTGACGTAATGCATTAAACTTAATTAGAACTTTATTATAAGTGCAACCAGCCAATATTGTTAACATCTGGACAGGTGTGTTGTGATTTTAGTTGGTTTCGGAAGTTGGTGTGCACTTTTGTGATTGGAGGGAATAGGTTGAGTGCCAAGCTCATTCAGGGATGTATCAATCTAGCTGCAGCATTCTCAGAACTGGTGCCACAGGTGGGAAGGCCAACCAGCAGAGATTTACAGTAGTCCTGGTGAGGTTGCTCAGGCTGTCAGGCATTCTCTGGTTCAGCAAGATCCATGGTCCAGGTTGATTTGGAGAGGGAAGAATTTGGCATGAACATAGCTGGTCTGTCTTAGAGATGCTGACATTAGGCTGGTTTGATATCCTGGTTGAGAGCTCAGCGAGCAATGTGGCAAAGAAAACAGAAACCTGTGAGCTGGAGTGGGGGGGAAAAAAGAAACAGTCAGACTGTCATCAACTTAGCAGTTATGAGAAGCCATAATCAGCAATAACAGATATGTGATTTGATGCAGTGGTTAAATTGAAGGGCCTCAAGTACTGATCCTTGGGGAACTCCTGTTGAGAAAGACAAATCAAAAGAGAGTGTCACCCATTGACTTGGTAAGAATACTGTGGCTTGGGTAGCTTGGTATTTCCAACCCTCTTAGGACTGGATTGGACTGGACATTGTGTTGAATGTAATGTAAAGGTTCAGAATGATCACAACAGCAGAAAGGGAGAGAACTCGGTTGAAGTTGAAGATCATCAACAGCCATTTAGTTTTCTCATAAATCTCAAGTCAGTAATGAATTGTTTTCTTTAAAGTCAGAATCATCATAATCACAGGGAGTCTTCATTGGTGTTTTCAGCAAATTCACGGTGTAGTTGGAAATGCAAGTGTTTGTACTCTGTTTTGACAACCTGTCCTGCTAGTACACTTTACACAGGAATCACATCTGTGATTGAAGCAAAGGAAATTTCAGCATAATCTGCCATGAGAGTCCAGCATGACTCTACCATGGTTTTGTAACCAAGGTTTTTTAGGTGGTGTCTCACTTGCAGAAATTCCTGTCATAGGGTGTTAATAGGGGAAACTCTTACAAATTCATTCAAACCCTCTCAATTATATCACTTTCTTGAAGGCAACTATGTTAGCAATAGAGTACAGTTGTAGCACAGCAGTTTTTTTTTTCTGTCATGATACTCGTACCACCTAAGCTAAGACTTTCCACTTTATAAAGTGAAGTGCCTTTAGCTTGTAATTTTTCAATAAGTTGTTGGTTATTTTCTCTGAATTCCTGTTGTGTTTGGTAACAACTAGAAAAAGCCCCCCCCCCTCCTCAGGGTTTGACACTAAGCTTTTTGAATTGAGTTTCTTATTCATCCACAGGTGCATGCAGGTCGCTTGTCAGAATGTGGCAACTTGTATTGTAGCTCATCAGTCTGCAGAAAAAATGTAAAATAAGATTAACAAACAAGTCAGTAAACCTGTTCCACGATTGAAATTGAATTATACAGGTATACAGGTGATGTGTTTCTAAAGTGAAAGCTTGATCAAGTACAGAAAAAATGTCATTCATACGCTGCAATGACCACTGGACCAGTAGAAGTTTCTCCTGCCATCGTGTAAACTACACACAGTTGCTATATTGTAATATTTGTTGATCTTGTGCCCTCTTCAACACACATTCGCTCTGTTTTAGGGAGTGCAGCTGATACAGCATCAGGATGATTGTTCTGGTGTAGTGGTTTCATATGCTTTTTTGATCAGTCTTGTATGTGTGCATAAAGTAGTTCTACTTTTTAAAGTTTTGTAAAACATTTAGGTTACCTTATAATTCTTCACTCTTTTATCTTTGTTTTTTAGCCAGATAGATTCCCTTCTTCAGTATTTCATCAACTCCAGTTTTGCCTGTATTTTTGTTGCTTCTGATGGTGGTCAGCACTCTGGAGCTGGTACACATTCGGGAGATTGAATTAAATTTGAAAGATGGCCGTCAAATTCACCTCATGTGAATTAGATATTCAAAATGCATCACCAGATGCTAAACTAGAGGCGTAAAATCACCTCAGAGTTCCATTTAAACACACATTTACCTTTGTGTTTGAGGGTAACATGAGAAAGGAACGTTCCATTGAAAAACATGTTCATTTCTGCTGTTTAAATTATCTGTGTGTCTAAAACAAAACTCTGCCTTAATCTGACCTCTGAAGTACTCCTGCATCTTAAGCCCTTCACACAGCAACCCGACAGCCCCCAACTAGCCTGGATGTTTTTGCGGACTAATTACCATTCTTTGCAGTACAAGATGTGCCAGGGCACAGAGTACCAATAGTCCTCCCCTAAATCCGTTCTGGGTCTGTGTGGGAAGAGTGAAACGCACTCTGGAAGGCAGAGGAGCGCCTTTTTGCTCTTATCTTTGCAATATAGGGCAAATAAACAAGTTTAGGTTAAACTTTATCCATGCTTCACGTTGCAAACAACAGGCGCACGTAATTCCAATAGCAAGGATTGTAATGTGCAGACAAGTCTTATCAGATTTCGCAAGAGAAGAGCTTAGTTTATAGCTGTGATTTTAAAGTTGGAGCCTAACCATGTGCGCATGCTCTTGTGTTGTAGCCTGCGTTTATACCTGCAAATTAGCGTTGATTACTAAAATAACTGAAGACT
Source organism: Megalops atlanticus (assembly GCA_019176425.1). Classification (NCBI taxonomy): domain Eukaryota; kingdom Metazoa; phylum Chordata; class Actinopteri; order Elopiformes; family Megalopidae; genus Megalops; species Megalops atlanticus. The sequence continues at coordinate 34,770,725 of CM032883.1, read as the reverse complement.
GCCTCCCCTCCTTTTTGGAGTGTGAGTGCTGAAAGCTACTACAGTGCTCACTCCATTCTGAAGCCCAAATGGCCGTATGCTTAAAGGTTGTTTGCCAATGGCCAACCAGGTTTCTACCTGTAGAGTTAAAGGAGAAATGCCACAAGGCTGTGTATTGAGGAACCGTTGGCATGGCAGGCTGACGGGATTTTCTGAGTCATCAGTCTGATCTCCCACTGTCGTCTCAGTCTGTAGTGGCCTTTAGATGTAAAACGATTATTGTTACTTTTGCCTCCTTTCTATACAGTGTGTTGCGTGGAGGTAAAAATTTACCAAGGCAAATAAGATGATTTGTGCTTGATGAAGCAGGCCAGTGTTTTTTGTCCAATGGCTGGAACTTTTAGAGACCTTTGCTAAACAAAGTTCAGGGTAAGGCCAAGATGATAAGGCCCTTTGTGTTATTAATGCCATGTAATGTTATTGATAAAATGTTGATATTTTTAGTTAAAATAAATGGACAAGGTCAAGCACGAAGGCATTGTTGTGAGGTTCTGTCATGTCGGGGTCTGAAATGAACTTTTTTGTCCACCAGTGAGGGTGGCTGTTAGATGAAAAAATTCACCAGTCTCATCTTTCATCAGTAAAAATAATTTCTTGAGAATCAAGATAGTCTGCATTTTAACTGGATCCCACAAGGCACATATATGTATGGTACCAACATTGTATGTTATTACCTAAAACTGCTAGCCAGCAAGATAACATTACAGCTAAAGGTGACAGCTAAACCACAGTAATATTTATTGCTGCTAAGTACATGAAGAATTGTTGAATTTGGAATCATACTTGTACAGCCACTCAGAATCAGAGAGGGGCATCCCCTTTTCAAATGGCATTCATCATTCTTAACATGGTCTTCATTTGTCTTCCCTCTGTTCAGTCATTGTCATTAGAGTTCCCATGTTTTTAAATCATTAGAGCCACTTTTCAAAAGATGTGATGTGACAGACATGGTAAAGGGTATAGCTGCCTCTCAAACCAAAACTAGCTAGTTGGTTGTCAAATCAAGCTGAATCTTCCTCCAGTAGAATTATTTGCATTGTGCTGTCATGCGGGCAACACTGTTTTACAAGGGAATTTTTGGCAAGCATATTGGGCTGTGATCATTATTTTCTTATGCAAAAAGCACCCGTCAGAGTGGCTAGTGCCACTGCAGCTTAAATCTACCATTTGCTGGCTGGCAGACATTAATGTCAGAGCCTGACATGATGTTGAACATATTCATTGTACCCTAAGTTGCATATACCTTCCCTGTTGTTAATTATATCAAGGTATAACCAAACAGGACTTTGTAATTGAGACTGTTTTTGTTGTTCCAAATTCACCTGCCTGATTGCATATAATAAATTTACAATGTTAATGGTAATTTTTTTCTGAAGTCAAGTAGTTCCAAAGTCATTTTTACATTTTGATTTCTGGGGAAAGAATCTAGGCCTAAGACCATTACAGACAAGGTCACAGTATCCAATATGAATGAATGTCTAGTGCAGGCTTATTCTGTGTTCATGTGAAATAATCCAGTATTAAAATGTCATGAACAAAGAATACTAGTTATCAATGTCCAGTGTTGACTTCAGAGGCATTGTTCTGTCTGCTTATGGACAGAAGTATGTCTGCATTCTTTGGTGTCAGGCAAGACCTGAGACCAGACGTTGGATTGTTGACAAACTGCCTTGCCTTAATGAACACCCTTTTGCTTTGGACTGATGTTGCCAGAGTGCTTAAAACGGTCATGTCAACCGAACAGTCTTTGGAAAAGGCCCTGCATTGCCTTTCCACAGCAGGAGCTGAGAGGTGGCTCTGGAATAAAAGGCAGTTTCACATCTAATGTCATCAGCCTGGGAGCTGAAAGATTTCTCCATTGCAGTGTTTTCAGACAAAGCAATAATTCAAAAGCTTCCCGTGTTGTTGTGTTTTTTCCACACAATTCCAGTGTCCCGTTCAGCCTGATGTTTACTTGTGTGCTTATATGCAGTTATGCTCGCCTGGTCTGTGAGACAGTCAAGGTTGCAGAACCATGGATCAGTGAAAGTTGCTGTTCAGTTGTGCGTGTTGTGATGAGTGTAAGGAACATGAGCTGCAGTTTAAAAAAAAGTGACACATGAGTTGTGAAGTGTTCTTGGGCATGTTCTGTTAGAGGTCGCAAAAAGGTCCCGTTGGGTACTTTGTCCCTGTGTCCATCCTAGGTTTCAGTTAATAGAAAGAGGATGCTTTGTTGAGGTGGTGAGAGTGGTCTCTACTTTATTGCTGTTTCCTGGCCTCTGAATGAGGTCAACTTTGGGACAGTTTTGGCTGGTGCCTTTCTGGTGGCATGTGAAGTGTGATGGGAGGCCAAAAATGGACTTGTCTATTTTCAAGATGAAGAGTGATACAAGGTCCAGCTTCAAAGTGGCAGATGCTTTGCATTTGAACACAGGGCTCTAACTTAGAAACAAGGATATCTGGTGTAACTGAAGTTTAAGAAAAGCCCATTTGGAAGAACCTTTAGTCCTGGATGGACCTCTCAGAATAGCTAACCTTTCATGTCAATATCACTGAAGAATGGGTGGGCAACCCAGTCTGCCCTTCCTGCTCAAAGGCTAAAGTAGAGTGTCCCTTGAGCACACAGTCCTGTGTATTGGCATGAGTGGCTACTAAGAGACCCAATTAATTGGCTAATTAAAGGTTTGGATAGAGCAAACATCTGAAATGTCTCTAGGACCAAGGGTTGCCTACTCCTGCTTGAGACAATGCATAAACAACAGGCTTATTTTATCTTTCCCTGTTTTGAACTGTAGTGTCACAAATGCAAAACTCCTATGTGCTTCTTGTGATGCCTCTAGATTCCAATGAAAGTTTTATCACAGGCAAACCAGCAAACTGAATGGGAAGGACTGCCCCTCCTTCTGAACCCATACTTTAACATGTATGATATCATTTTATCACCTTTAGACTGTCAAAGAGCATGTTTTTGAAGATATGTTTAGGTTGAGGTGAGAACTGTAAGTGGCAAAGGAGAGTACTCTGATTGTTGTCAGTCGCTATTCCTGTGTGCAGTGGAGTTTGATAAGCATTTATTATGCACTGATGGAAAAGTCGTACATGGAAGCAATATTGTGATCTTGGATTAGGGGTATCTCCAAGGATAAATTGTCCTATGTTTGCCTTTCTTGAATGTCTGTTAACGTACACTTATCTAGTGCTATACAATGAGAATTTGTCAGGGAAAGGGGTTGCATGTAGCAAACATTTCTAAAACAAACATAAAAAGGTTGTTGTTTTGGTGCGCGTTTGGTATTCTCCTTTGGAAAACCTACCATGCTTGATGTTTTCTGGAAAATGGTCAAATTGCAGCTGATAACATTCTGTGTTGAAGTTACAGTCAGGTTTACTGTACATATGGATGCACCAATATAGATGATCTGAGCTAGTAGCAGTGTTTCCTGAATCAGAATGACTAATACGGACACATGTTTTTAGACATGTGAGGCAGGTGTTTCCAAACCTTTCTGTATGAACACTTTCTAGTGACAAAGTGGTCTTGTTTCATTTAATTTATCTGTATGTTTCTTTATGAACACCTAGTTATAGCAAACAAATTGCATTCATCTGGTAAAAATAAGTTACTTACATTTAGGTTAAAATCATACTTTATCTACTGATAATTAACAATGCAAACATTGAGAGTTAATATTGATAGCTGAGAGCCAGTGTAGACTAGACCAATCTGATAGTGAATGAGGTGAAGAATATATCAGATTGCAGTGTGTTTAGACAAAATTTGATATTCAAATCAGACCATTAATGATTACATAAATTTTATTAGCATAAGGTTCTTTGGCCATATATACGTAGAAGGGCAAAGACTGGTTTATTATCAGCTGGTTGGGAAGTTGTATATGAAGTGTGAAAGGTTTATTTTTTGGTCCCCTTAATAAACCTGTGCATTGCCAATTGATTGTCATACCAAATGAGTTTTGAAATTGGGAAACCTTACTTTGTGTCTGGGCCTCAGGGTTCGGCAACAATTCTGTATCCGTATGGTGCCACCCACAGACACGGCCCTGTGAGTTTATGAAGCATTTACTTAAACTCCAGGACATGAAAAGTCAGAAACTGTTTCTGTGAAGCTAGCCGCTTATTTCTTTCTACCTCTTAATGCATCGTGCCTCTGTTTGTAACGGTAGTTGTCCAGATTGAGCAACCTTGCAGTGCATGCTGGGAACTGGAGGCAAGTGTTGCTTTAATAGATTCCTTGTCAGCCCTATGTGTTTTCACCTTGGCACTCCCCCTTCCACAGAAAAGTTCCACAGAAAAGTTTTTTTTGTTGTTGTTTTTGGCACTTTTTGACATAATTTTCTCATTGGTTGTTGGTCATCAGTCATTGCTCTGAACAGAAACCTGCAAAAGTTTGGACTACTTAAAAATTAAGAGAAACTATTGTGACTCCTAAGCTCTGACACAGGTGGTAAGCTGATGCCTCAGGAGGCATGGCAGAGTGGGAAGGGCAGTTAACTATAACATGCACCAGGCTTAAGTCAGAGATGTTCAAGCCACCCATGACAGCCTCAGATTGAAAGCTGAAAGTGTCATCTGTCCTAATAGTCATTACTGTTTGTTGTCAGAATTATGTCAAGTATGCATGTTGACAGTATTGGTTTTGAGTCTAATTAAACCTGTTTCCTTTACAGATCCACACCAATGATTGTCCTGGCTATAGGCAAACTAGACCACCCACCAGTGAGAGTCTCTGTTGTAAAGGAAGGGGTATTACCACCCGAAAACCACTTGCAAGTTGGTCTAGGTATGTTACATTTTTGTTATTACAAATTAGTAGGTATTCAGTCACACCAAGCAAGCTTAAGTGTTGCCAATCCTGTTCAGATCCATTTCAGGTCAAAGTTGAAATTGGAACTCTTGTTCATCTCAGTTTGCCTTAGCCTTTCAATTAAAGGTGTGGGACAGTTTCAGATGTTCTAAAAGAAGTTTTAAATGAAGTTAATTGGTGTCAAAAGAATTTGGGGACTTAAGTGTTTTGAGGGAAAAAATGAGAATGTGTCCAGGTATAGTATCATGTACTATTTGAACATTAGTATCTCTGCCATTACTGATATGATCCCTGATACTGTTGCAGGTACACTGTAGAAGTGGCATGGGTGTTTATGGAAATGATTGTTCCTAGCTTATGCTGATGTCTTGCAGTTAGTATAAAGGAAAAAATGGCTTTGAATTGTGATGGCGTAATGTATGTAGGATCCAAATGTATGAATAGTGTTCTAAATATGCACAGTGAAGGAATGCCGGTTTATTACTGAGAACTTTTAAATGCTGGTGTATTTGTCCTCTCCCCTGTATGTTGTTTGCTAAATTGCTCATTGCTTTGCTGAAAGTCCGTGTGGAAACCTAAAGCATAAACTTAGCTCTTTGAGACAACAGCCCTTTCTGTTTTCAGGTCATTGGGTTAAAAGGCAAGCTCACATTGGCTCCTTATTGGTTGTCGATTTCTGGTCTTCTGACTACAGTTACACATGGATTTTAATGCAACTTCACACATGTATTGTCTTCACTGTTCTGCAGAAGCCTGACAATTTTCAGGTCACAGGGTCAAAAAGCAAAGTCACAGAGATGCCTGCTTATTTCGGTTTCCAGTGTCTCACTTAGACATTTGTACATGGATTTCAGTGAAACTTTACACTGATGTTTTCCCCCTCATCCCCCTGAAACCTATTGATCCGCAAGTTACACTGTATTTCATTTTCCCATAGGTTCCTATTTCTTGTGTGTTTAGTTCTCCTTCAGCTATTGGCTTATATCACTGTGAGCTAGCTATGTGTTTGTAGTGTAGTGCCACAGTGGCCTGTTGGATCCAGTGTGATTGTGCATCCCTGGGCTGAATAAACCAGTCCAGGAAGTGCTTTTTCACAGCATCAGTGCCCCATACACCAGTCTGTTTCAGTTATTTAATGAATGAAATATAAATAATACCTAACTTAAACTGTTGCTGTTTTTTGTGATAATTGTGTTAGTGATTCTTACTACACAAGTGTTGTCAACAATTGAAAAATGGTTGTGGGTTCTTCCTGAAATGTATGGTTTCATTGACATGACTTTATTCTTTGTAGTGGGTTGTGGTTTGCTGCTGGACTCTCCTCCCAGGATGATATGAGATTTAGCAGGCGACGATGCATACAGGTGAGCTCCTGTTTTATTTAACCTTCTGTTTTGTGGGGGTAAAACATCACTGATGTCATTTTTCTAGAATAGGAAAAGAGATATTTTAATGAAGCGTGTATGTCCACATATATTCAGGAGTGCTGAAATACGGATTTAAGAGCAGTGGCCATTTGGTGAGGTTTTCCTGGTCCAAATATCGTTGAATTAAAAGCAGAATTCATACAGTGTTGCTTGAGAGTTGTATTTGTAATGACACATTTTTCTACTAACCGTGTCATTTTCGGTAGGTGTGACTGCCAGAATTTCTGATATAATTCAAATGACTTACTCAAGGACATTCTTCCGTAAAATATTAGGTGTATTCAATGCTAAATTTACCATTTTAATTTTGCTTTTGAAAGAGCAATTTAAGATACACAAGGCTATTCCAAGAATGGTTTTCCCCACAGGACAATACAGGACTGAAACCAAATGTATCAGTCATCAGTAGACTTATTAGTGCTGATATTTTCCTCTATTCAGCTTAAGTATGTCACTCGTTGTCTTAAACTCTGAATAACAAATTTAAGGAAGTGTCAGGCTACTTTACAACACTTCTGTGGTGTAGTGCAGTTCTTTGTACTGTGTGGTTTCTGAAGCATTTTGTGAATGTTGTTGGTAGTTTATTTAATCCATACCTGTATTCCCCTGACTTTGCCTCTTCTCATCATGTTGATTAATTTCGATACTAACTAAGCTGTTGTACTGGGACATCAATGTCCTGCAATAAGATTCACGAATTGGTGCTATTGCTGGTGCTTAACTTCGGCCTGAGAAAGTTAGGGATATCACAGAGTTGTGCATATTGCTAGCATCTTTGCAACAAATTATAAGTGGCTTTGTAAGTCCAAATTCCCGCTTTGTTCTTCCAAGTTCAGTTTATAGGATGTTTAGTCAAGTGTCTACACTAGAGGCTGATTATAGAGGCTCTGTAAAGTGTTAACATTGAAAGCAAAGTTTGTTAAGTACATTTTTTGTAAGTATTTTCTATGTACATTTTCGAAGCAGTAGGCAATGGGTTATTTTACATAAGATCCGAAATAATAGGCCACAGTCCCTGCATCTTAGAGAGGATTTCTAGATAGGCTGGGAGCTCTCTGATCAGCACATGCATTTCATTAATACTCAAAGGCACACATGTCCAATGTACAGCCTGCCGTAGCACATATTTTCAGTTGGTTGCAGCTGTTTTTGCCAAGGCATAAAAGTTTCAAAAGTTGGGGTGTTCACGTTCTACCACACAGTCCTTGTTCATACCAGATGTGGACCCCAAATTCTGTGCTGATTTCATCCATGTGCAGGCATGCTGGCAGTTGTTGCGATTTTTGTGGTGTATGAATTAATCTTAATTCCTGTGTGTTTATGGTAGATATTAGGTTGTGGGCTTAGAATTGAGATCCATAATATTGTTACTTTTTCAGTGTTTTGCTATCTAATGTTGGAATACAAATGTAAACCAGAAAGAATCCCTGTCAGCTTTAAAAAGTGTAAATATGCTGCCTCAGCCATGTTGGATAACCTAAAAGCATGCTTGTGCTGACTAGTAGAATCAGCCAATGAAGGCCTTAAAGGTATCAGTGAAATTTGTTTTAAAACGTGACATTATTTGCAGAGATTGAGGTGTGGGGACTAAGTGGGTAAGCTAACCAGCACTGTAGACGGTTATTTTGAAAATCTCCTTATTGTATACAAAACAATTCAATTTGCTCGGCATGCTGGTTTTTGGGGTGGGGGCACGGGGGTTACAGATGCAGAACCATGTTTATAATCAGTGAATATTTCTTATTGATCATGCAAAGTTATTTAGAGTTCCTCTAAACAGGTTTGAGATATGGTAGGGGAAAAAAAGCACCTCAAACGTTTATTCATTAGAATGTAGGTGATTATTTTCAGCTGTTGTTGCAGTAGTGTTCCCTTTTACTTTCTCCTCAGGTCAGCTGAGTTTCACTTCTGTCCCTAGACAAACTGGGTGCAGATTGGGGGTTGGATTGCTGTTACACTGGCTGGGAGTAACGTGTTAAAGGCAGCCTGGAAATGTGACGAGCACTTTCTTTTCTTGTTTATTACTTGTTTTCCTATTGGACAATAGATGGCAGCTTTGCCCTGGCAACAAAAGTAGATTATTTGCATACTGTCTTGTGATTGGCCTGGGCTTTGATAGGCTTGCCCAATCAGGCGGTATCTTCCTGGTGGTAGGCTATGCTAATTAGGCGCTGTTGCTGGGTTTCAGAATGGTGCTTTCTCTGTGTGGTTCTGCTGCATTGTGTTGCCTGCTGAGAGATGTTGATAAATGAGTACCTAATGATCTGCACAATTCCCACTCACTGCAGATAGACTGAGATTTCAAAATAGAACTCACATTTCATTTACTGAGCCATAAAGTTGCCGTTTTTGCTCAGTTGCTGCTATGAAGTAACAGTACTAAATATGTTTAGCATTAAATATATTAAGTATTATATTCGTTTTTTTCAAAAGCCCAAAATGTGAAGAAAATTTGGAACTGATGTTTACCATTTTCTTACTGTTCTAAGAAGCTTATGATCATTTGGAGCTTCTGGACCTTGTTTCTCTTTTTTTCCTCTTTCAGAATGCCACTTTTGCTGATGATTATAGTCCTAATTTTAAAACAAAGGTGTAAACAGGCCTGGTTAAATAAAATTGCAAGTGTAGCCTAAGCATATTCAAAATACTTAAGCATATGTGAGCAGTAGCTTCTTTATTGTTTTTTTTAATCCTTTCTGTCATTGTCAAGTTGTTATTAACGTTGTTAAGTTGTTATGACCTTTGCCACAGTTTCTGTATCTTGACTTGTCTTTTGCCTTCAAGAGAATGTACAAGCTGTTGATGCTGCTGTAATGTTTGGTATGAATGAGCAGTGTGTCAGCTGAACAGCCCTGCTGCAGGTCTGGACTGATATTAAGCTGACATTATTTATTGTTTAGCAGGAGTGTTTGCCTGACCCTCAGCATTATCTCTCAATTCCATGTTAATTATTTTGTAATTTATTTAAATTAGGCTACTAGTTATTCATTAGTATTGTTGCCAAGCCAATCCAAGGACATTATACATACTTGTATAAAACAGAGCAAACACACCCAAAAATATTGGGGTGTCCAGCTGAGATAAAAGTTTGGTCTCAAATGAAGTGGACTAATCTAAAATCACTCACCAGTATTTCAGCAGTGTCATGGGTGGTTTCACCAGACCTCAAAATGTAAAGCTGAACTAACTCAAAATAAGTAAGACACACCGTGTATTTAAAGGTACAGTATGGCTTTAGCCTAAATGCATCTGTATTGTCATCATTGCTGGTGACACTTCAGGGTATGCAGTTTTGACAGATGTTTATAATTGTGGATTTAGCAGTGAAGCTTTCTGTATCTCTTGCCAGTGTGTATGAATGTTGTTTTTGGCACAAACTTAAGGCCCAGGCTCCCTTAGAAGGCTGTAATTTTAAAAAAGTAAATCGCTCAACACTATTGAGTGAAGGTGGTCCTGCCACCAGGGTAATTGTGTAAATGTTTGCTGTGGCCATAAGAAATGGTACATATATTTTTCATTTTTATAATTCCAAAAATCCGGCATACCTTAGTATGTGTTCAGTTTGCTGAAAAAAATAGTTGTGGTATGACATGAGACCATTGCTAAGTGCATTTTGAAATAACTTGCTGGTGTATCTTGTTTGCTCTGTATTACTTTCTGGATTGTTTGTAAGGTTTATTTGTGTGTTTTCATGGCTTGAGCATGGTGGTAATTTCACTGTTACTTTGTATTGCTCCATGTACTCTACTGAGAAAGCTTTGGTAGGCCCATGTGCTGTCATAGCAAACTTAAACTTTATACCAGACCTGCTCTTCAGGCTGTCACCACAAAAGCTGTAATTGTTGTTGCAGATACCAGACTGAATTATTGCTGCATCTACTTGTAAAGACTGTTCTCTGTGTCCCAATGACATCACTGCCAGAACTTACCACTTTTAAGGGGTTTCTTGCATTTTTAAAAATTTGGAACGGTACACATACAGTGCAGTACATGTAAATTACAGGGTTTGCTCACTGATGCTTGGGTTACTGGGTTACTGCATGCTACTCAAACCTCTGAATTCTGTCAGGGAAACGGCATATTGACCCAGTTTTTTTTTTTTTTTTTTTTTTTGAGTTTCATTATACCTTGTGTTCTGTGTTTAGGATTGCATATTTATTCGCTTTTAGGATTTAATTGGGCACCACAGCTTTCAGTCACAGTATGAGAGCACAGATACTCTGCATTCTCGGTGCTGAATATTTCCTTCTCTCCAGCTGGGGTGACTGCACATGTGAGCAGTAATCACCCAGGCAGGGATTATAGATCTGAATTTAGGACAATTCATTTGCCGTTCCGGGAAGAAAGGCACACGAAATGTGAGGGTGTCCCAGTGACTGCCAGCTCTCTGGCTGACCCGGGAGGATGATCGGCGCCGGTGCTCAACGCTGCTGTGATGCAGCAGTTTTCCCAGCCATGCCGCTGCAGGGAGGCGGAGCTTCCTGCCCGGGGAGGGGAAGGGGGCGAGGGGGGAGCGTCCACATAGAGGCAGCCCTGACCAAACGCTGAGGAATAAAATGATAAGCCATTCATAGAACGTGTATGTCGGCTTTCTGGCATCGTGTTTTTATGTTTTCTTTGTTGTTAGGCATTCCCCAGCCTTGTATGTGCTGGCTGTGTCTCGTGTTGGACAGAAACAGTGTTGATTTGCGCTGGTTGCAGGGGCAGCCTTGCGCTCTCTCGTGCCATCACCCCTCAGCCCCGGGCTGTAATCTGATCCAAGGATGCAGCACGGGACCTCAGTGAGCTGTCATGTTCTTGGCCACTTCTGATTATGACATCATGGTGCTGAGCTATTTGTGATGTATTTGTCACCCGCCGGGCATGTCAGAGTGACTTGTGACAGACCAGCAAGGACACGAATTGCCTCATAATTACTCTTAATCATAGCTCTATTAGCACAAGGGGACTTTACTGTTTATTTTAAGCATGAGTGTTTATGGTATCTTGAAATAATTCAAGTTTTTCTGGTGTTGCATTTCAAGTCTAAATTAAGCTTGTTGAAATTCAGGTTGCATGTAAGAACAGATCACTCTGTTGTTGTTTTTCCTTAACAAATGGGTGTAGACATCTTTCTGTATTACATGTGAAATGACACTGTACAAGATTTTGATTATAAGCTTTTAAGTAAGCAGTCAGAAGTGATTAGATTTATTCATTCTGAGACATATTATGTAACATTTTGAGCATTTTGAAACAGTTCAGAGTTTATTTTCCTAAACTGTTCACTCAGTGAGACTGCTCATGACACCTGTGGCACAGCTTGGTATTCTGCATGGAATACACTTCAGAACGTACCACAAAACATGGACCACTGACAGAACAGTATGAGTGTCATAGTGTTGTAGACGCGTGTACCGTTAGAGGTCATGGAGCACATTGTATGTCCCTCTGTAGCTGTTTCCACAGCAGTTAGCCTGCTTATCATATTCACTGGCATCAGTCACCCTGAAATTGGGATCTCTTGAATATTCATAGTGCTGTCTTGAATAATCCCCTAGATGGTCCTGACTACGGGGTGACTGACAGTCTTGTTTCTGATAATGACTTTTCAGAATGTTTATCATATAAGGATAGTGTGCCCACAGGTTGTGTTTAGTGTGTCCTCATAGTCGCCTGAGGCATTGGTATGTAGCACAAGCTCATGGTGCTGGTACGTTCCTGTTTTCATATTGGTTTATTCATTCTCTTTTGAGCTTTCAGCATGTCCCAGTGTAATTGCATGCACACTACCCAGTGCAGTGAGTAGCTTGAGTGGTGTGAATAGGGGCGGGGGGGTGTTACTAGACATAAGCAACAAAAACAATCGTATCTGTATCAAACAAACAAACGTTCTGTATCTAGTGGGCCCCCTCCCAGGCCTGTGAAAAGGAAAGGGCGTGAGCAGGCCTCAGCGAGGGCAGGCCCGGTGCGAGCCCCGCTGTAACGTCCGGGGCTGACGGCGCGTCTCCCTGTGTTGCAGGAGGAGAGATTTCAGCATGCAAACCCTCGTCTGTCCGGCTCGCGCCCTCCTTTTCGTTCCACGCCGCTGGGCTGCAGGTGGCTCCGCAGGGGCCGCACTCGCACCAGCAGTACAGTGACCGTCACCAGCCGCCCAGCGAGCCCGTCGCCGTGCTGTCCTACAGCGAGCAGCCGCAGCAGCCCGTCGCCGGCCAGGTACGCAGCCCCCCACGCCCGCGCTAACGCACTGTTTCCTGTTATTACTGTGTTTTATGCTAGTATTATTATTGTTAGTAGTCGTAGCAGAAGCAGAAGGAATAGGAGAAGGACTAGGAGTCGTAGTAGTAGCAGTAGTAGTATCATCATTATTGTTGTTAGTAGTATTATTATCTTTACAGATGCTCTTATCCAGAGCATCTTCCATAGCTTATTTGATGACTGGATATTAACTCTAGCAATGTGGCATAAGTACCCTGCTCATGCACACTGTAGCAGTGCCCCCCCTTCAGGAACTGATCCTCTGACAGAATTTGGGTCCCGAGCCCTGCTCCTTAAAGACTGCACCACAGCACTGTCCTGGGCTGTAGCTGCGTGTGACTCCTGCACTTTTGAAACTGGCTGTTCTGCTCTTGTTCCCGCAGAGAGGGCTGTTTCTCAGTGGAGAGGTCACGGTGGCCAGTAAAATGCCTAGGGCCTGTAAAATGCCTGTCAGCCCCACCAAGCTCACAGCGGGGAGAGCGGAGTCTTATCTGTTTAAGCAGAGCGACTGCACTGTCTAAATGGAGAGTGCAGGAACTCCCGCTGATGCTGTGCATAACTGCCCCCGATCACTTTTAAAGCCCATCTTTCTCATGACACATTTCTGTCGATGGCCAGTTAAATCTGTTTACTTAGTTTCCATATAATGCGTATCTATATGTCGGGATGTGCATTAATCCCATTTATTAATCTACTTTACATCAATAAAACATCTTTTGAAGACATCTTCGAAATGCATAGATGGTAAGATTTAGTTGAATTTTACAGCTTAACAGTACTGTAGCATCAGTTTCACATGATGAAATAGACAAACCAAAATATTTGCTTAGACATCAAACAAAGCAATTGTATAGTTCAAAAATTGTACTTTCAAGTGCAGGGCATATACAATTAAAAAGTTTAATTAAAAACCAAAAAAATGACAACCTACCCATGACAACAACAATCTGTTTTAAATCTGTATTCATTTCATTCCTCCTTTTCCAGCATCATATCTTGTCCCTGTAAAGAATAACATGCATTTTGATTGGAAGTCAAACATGTACAGAGTGGGGGAAAAAGGAAGGAAGGATGGTATACTACTGAATAATGTGCTGGGTTTTTAAATAAATCAGTTGCTGAGTTTATGAATGTTTCAGCACTAATCATGATCTGTATTCCTGCCATTGCAGTGGCAGCAGAGTTAAAGCTAATCTGAGCCCACATGAAAACATTTAAAGGAAACAAACCAAGAGGGATTACTTCTACAAAACATCCTCCAAAGTTTTGGGAAATCTGTGAAACATGGCCTTCATGCTGTAAATGCAGTGTTTAGTGGCTGAAGTAATCCATCACAATGCTGCACTGGCTCAAACTGTCAGCCATAAAGGTAGAGGTGGAAAGCTTTGTAAGTCTGCCAAATGACCTAAATGTAAAATGTGAATGTAAAGCCATGACCAGGCCTGGATGGTTCTGCCGTGTGGAGTGATCCAGCATTAACAGGCGTGCCTCTTTTGCAATGCCTGTAGCGTGACTCAGAAGGAGGGTAAACCAACACAAGTGTGTTTGAAGCACTGTTTGTGTTTGAATGTTTTTTCCACAAAAGTCCCACGTGAGAAGCACAGTATCATTGCGGTCAAAATGAATTTCCAAAGTGTAGCTGGTTAGGATTGTTTATGAGAGTGAAGTGGTCTGTCCATTCTGAAAGAGGTCTAATGACTCTGTGTGTGTGTGTGTGTGTGTGTGTGTGTGTGTGTGTGTGTATGTGTGTGTGTGTGTGTGCGCGCGCGCGTGTGTGTGGCTTGCGGCGTATGTGTGCGCGCGTGTGTGTGCGCGCGTGTGTGTGTGCGTGTGTGTGTGCGTGTGTGTGTGTGTTCCAGGGAATCCCCGATGTTGTCATGTTGCAGAGGCTCATGCCTCAGTGCTTTCGTGACCCCGCCACAGCTCCTCTGAGGAAGCTCTCTATTGACCTGATCAAAACCTACAAACACATCAATGAGGTGAGGCACTGTGGGCTCTCATACCCTGAGACGCTTTCTCTGTTAGTGTTTTTATGTTTTAATTAGTTTTTATGTAATTACCATGTAATATTCTCTCGTAAATATCAGTTATGCTGCAGGTCTTGATGTTTCTCCGGATGCATTAGTAAAGGTCGCTGTGCCATCGTTCTTCAGGTATACTATGCAAAAAAGAAACGGCGACACCAACAAGGCCAGGGTGAAGACTCCAGTCACAAGAAGGAGAGGAAAGTCTACAACGACGGCTACGATGACGACAACTACGACTACGTGGTGAAGAACGGAGAGAAATGGATGGACCGCTACGAAATCGACTCCTTGATAGGCAAAGGCTCGTTCGGACAGGTGAGGTGCTCCACAGGAGCCTCCACAGTGTCATCACACATGATTCTGTTTGTTTCAGATGATGCTGATTATGAACACTCGTCTGAATGCTAGTGTGGTAACTGTATGCAAGACCCCTGAACTCGTTTATGAGCGTAAATGACTTGTCAGTGCAGAGTTTTTTTTTTCTGGCTGCTCAGCCAACAAATATAAGTGTGTCTGTGGGACCATTCAGAGAGGATGCATCAGTGTGTGTGTGCATCTGCGTGTGTTTATGTGTGCATGTGTGTTTGTGTGCGCCTGCCTCATTGTGATTTCTGCCTGCCTCGCGTGTCAGGTTGTAAAAGCATACGACCGCTTGGAGCAGGAGTGGGTGGCAATTAAGATCATCAAGAACAAGAAGGCTTTTCTCAATCAAGCACAGATTGAAGTGCGTCTCCTCGAGCTCATGAACAAACATGACACAGAGATGAAGTACTACATAGGTAATGATGAACTGCACCCGCTCTCCCACACTTCACACTGCCTGTCTGTTTCAAAAGCTTACACAGTGATCTTTTCTTATAATGCATGTAATACAGCTCGTTATAACAGTTTCACCTGAAAGTTTTTGACTCATTAAAAATATCTTAATTGGTGTTTGGTCCATATTTTCATATCACATTACAATACATTATTGTCATAGGTTGCCATTTTTACATGTTACCCCTTTATATAGGTGGATATTTACTGAGAAAATAGTGGGGTAAGTACCTTGTCCAGGTGTACAGCAGCAGACCCAGTGGGGAATCGAACCAGCAACCTTGCGGTTATGAGCCCTGCTCCTCAACACTGTGCTATACTGCTACACACTTTCTGTAAAATTTCACAAGCTCTTTCTGTGCGTCTTCTGTCCCGGCTGTAGTTCACCTGAAGCGTCACTTCATGTTCCGGAACCACCTCTGCCTGGTGTTTGAGATGCTGTCATACAACCTGTACGACCTGCTGCGGAACACCAACTTCCGGGGCGTGTCGCTCAACCTGACCCGCAAGTTCGCCCAGCAGATGTGCACAGCGCTGCTGTTCCTGGCCACGCCCGAGCTCAGCATCATCCACTGTGACCTGAAGCCAGAGAACATCCTGCTCTGTAACCCCAAGCGCAGCGCCATCAAGATCGTCGACTTCGGCAGCTCCTGCCAGCTGGGCCAGAGGGTGTGTGCTTAGTGCGGTCTCTGTTACGCGTCCCCTTCCAGGCTTTCCTGATCCAGGAATCCTCTCAGCATGGCCAAGGCAGACGGCTCTGATGCTGATTAAAAGCTATATATGGTGGTGTAATGATAAACTGCTGCCATTAACCATCTCTGGGACATGGTTTAGTGACTGCACATTAGTTTGTTTGTAATCCTAGTGGTAAAGGTAGTTACCATAAGCCAGAAGATGGTGCCCATAATATTTTCACAGTTCATTTACATTTTGTTGACCATGTTGTATGATGAGTCATAGCTTGATGATCAGGTGTTCATGTAATAGTTTGCGAGTTACGGACAGCAATTCAGTGTCAGTTCTGCTTGTGGAGCTTTTGCGGTTCAGACAGTTATGTCTTAATTAGCGATCAGGTTGTAACCACTGTGCTTTAATAGCTGTGAACATGTGAAAATGTCATTGTCCAAGATGACTGATGTACAGGTTCCTTTTTTCTTCCCATCTCACTAGTCATGTCCCTGCTACCCCAGAGTGCTCCCAGAGAGAAGGGAAGCATGGGTGTGTGTAACTTAGGGGTTTGTCCTCCTTTTTCCCCAGATATACCAGTACATTCAGAGTCGATTCTACCGCTCCCCTGAAGTGCTGCTGGGAATGCCCTATGACCTGGCCATAGACATGTGGTCTCTGGGCTGCATTCTGGTGGAGATGCACACAGGAGAGCCCCTCTTTAGCGGGGCCAACGAGGTAAACACTGCTTCCACTCCTCTGAGTCATTTAAAGGCATCACTGCAGTGCCTGTTACTGAACAAAATCAAATGGTTTAGATAGCAGTCGGTTACCATCATGTAAGGAAATTTATAGTTAATAGGTCTGTGTTTCAGAAATCTGATTCTTAAACGCCATACTTACTGCCTTCAACAATATTGTGTCCGGGAAATTCGTGGAAACTGGTCAGATGTCACGCTTTTTTGCCCAAAATTTGAATAAAAAAATTTCTAGACCATGTGAAATGAATCCATCATTCCTGCTAATGTCATTTACTGTCAAACCTGTTGATTTTGGGGTTCAGATATTGCTAACAAAATGGCTACTCTGCTGGTCTGTACTTTAAGACTTTTACAAGAATCATTTATGACAAGACATTTGCTGCAAAGAGCATTAGCAAGTGTTTGTGTAGGCAGAAAATACATTTAGTATGTCTCAAATCTTTTTCCTTTTATAATTCCAACTTTAAGTTAGTCCAATTTTACCATTAGATTCTGAATCATTATTGCTGTCACTGCAGACATAAAAGTGTGTAAAATTGTTTTCAAAGATATCTGAAAGAAGTGAGCAATGTAATACCTGATTGTAAATACCTTAAGTTAATTTTTGATTAATCCTGTAGGGGAAACTTTCAAGGTTGATACAGTAGAGGGTGCTCTTGGGTCACAATTGAATGCTTCTCATAAAACACTTGAAAGTACTAAGTGTATTCAGTTCTGAGAAAATAATCTCTTTCGAGTGCAGAAACGTTGAGTTTGGCTGGCATTTTACAAGTTGATATTTTAATTTCAACTTTGCAACTTTTTGTACTGTGTGATGTTTGTGTTTCCAAAATAGTTATAATTGTATTAACAGATTTGTTCATATTTTGTGTGACACTTAAATCAGCTTAGTTATTTGCATTCATTCCCAGGTGGATCAGATGAATAAAATAGTTGAAGTTCTCGGAATCCCGCCCAGTCACATAATGGAGCTGGCGCCCAAAGCCAGGAAGTTCTTTGAGAGATTGTCAGATGGCACATGGGGGGTAAAGAAGACCAAAGATGGCAAGAGGGTGTGTATAAGAGCCTGTTTTTATTGTAAAACCTGCAAGAATGAAGATGGAGGTGGGATGGAAGGGTCCTGAAGCAGCAGTGTTTGAGAGGGGTGTTGAGCGGTGTCTCAGGGTCCTGAAGCAGCAGTGTGTGAGTGGGGTGTTGAGCTGCAGTGTGTGAGCGGGGTGTTGAGCTGCAGTGTGTGAGTGGGGTGTTGAGCAGTGTGTTTCTTGGTCCTGAAGCAGCAGTGTTTGAGAGGGGTGTTGAGCGGTGTCTCAGGGTCCTGAAGCAGCAGTGTGTGAGTGGGGTGTTGAGCTGCAGCAGTGTGTGAGAGGGGTGTTGAGCTGCAGCAGTGTGTGAGTGGGGTGTTGAGCTGCAGCAGTGTGGCTGCAGTGTTGAGCGGCGTCTCTGTCCCTCTGTCCGCAGTATAAGCCTCCGGCTTCGCGCAAGCTGCACAGTGTGCTGGGTGTGGAGGTCGGGGGCCCCGGGGGGCGCCGGGCGGGGGAATCCGGCCACGCCGTAGCCGACTACTTGAAGTTCAAGGACCTCATCTTAAGAATGCTGGACTACGACCCCAAGACCCGAATCCAGCCCTACTACGCCCTGCAGCACAGCTTCTTCAAGAAGACGGCGGACGAGGGGACCAACACGAGCAGCAGCGTGTCCACGAGCCCGGCGCTCGAGCAGTCGCAGTCATCAGGAACCACGTCCAGCACCTCCTCCAGTTCAGGTACCCTCACTCCCGCGCTCCTCCCGGGGGCTGCGTCGCCTAGCTCAGCTCAGCTCTGCAGGACCCATACACCGGCCCTAACACTAACCGTAACACCGACCCTAACACCGACCCTCACCCTCATCCTCACCCTGACCCTAACCCCAACCCTCCAGTTCAGATACGCTCGCTCTCACTCTCACTCTCACTCTCACTCTCCTCTCGGGGGCTGTGTCATTGAGGTCAGCTCTGCAGGAGCCATGAGTTACACACTGGGCAGCAGAGTGGTGTAGTGGGTGAGGAGCAGGGCTGGTAACACAGAGCTTTCTAGGCCAGTTCGTAGGTGGGCTGCTGCTGCTGTTCCCTTGCGTAGTTTGACCTGAATTGTTTAAAGTAATTACGCAGCTGTATAAATAGATTATGAGTAAACTGTGTACTGCATTCTGCATTAAGAGCCTCTTCTCTACTACTATTGTTAAATGAAAAAACGAGCAGAAGTACCACTATTTTATTTTGCTTTATTTCATTTAGTTTATTATTCAGTCCTCTCTTGTTTTAACCGGTGAAAGTCGTGCTTTGTGAGCTCTGATTTTCGGAACACTCGGTGTGTTTGGGCTGACCCACGGTGTGTGTTCCCGCAGGGGGTTCCTCTGGAATGAGCACGGGGGGCCGAGCCCGGTCGGACCCAACCCATCAGCACCGGCACAGCGGGGGCCACTTCAGCGCCGCCGTGCCGGCCATGGAGTGCGAGAACCTGTGCCCGCAGGTGAGCCCCGCCCTTCCCGTCCCAGGAGGAGAGCTCTGTTACCTCACCTCCAGAGACACATCATCACGGGTTAGATCATCTCCTGCTCAGGGTTGTTTATGGTATCTCAGGTGCTTTCCTCCAGCCAAATCCCCAGACAGAGTGGAAACCCTTTACCAGTATCTTACCTGTGTTTTGCTGTGCCTCTGTCAGAAAGCTCTGAGTAAGACAGCTTTTAACATGAGGGTTCCTGCTCTGTGTGAGAAGCCTCATTTGCGGGTTGTTCCTGGGGCGACAGTGTAGCATAATGGTAAGGAGCAGTACTCGTAACCAGGAGGTTGCTGGTTCAGTTCCTGGTTCAGGCACTGCTGCTGTACCCTTGGGCAAGGTATTTAACCCATAATTGCCTCAGTGAGTATCCAGCTATATAAATGAATAACATTATAAAAACTGTAACCTGTGTAAGTTGCTCTGGATAAGAGGACCTGCTAAATGACAGTAATGTGTGAGCGCTGAAGGCTTGTTCCTGCTTCTGTCCTCGGGTCCTGCAGGCGCGACAGCCGTACCCTCCGCCCGTGGTGTGGACAGGTGGCGTCGGATCGGAGCCGGTTGCCGTGGAGACCCACCCAGTGCAGGAGACCACCTTCCACGTGCCTCCCCAGCAGCCCAAAGCGCTGCACCCCCACCACCCGCACGGGCAGGGCGTGGCCGTCAGGCCCCGCCCCCGGCTCTACACCTCGCCCACCAGCAGCGCCTCCACCCAGGACTCCATGGAGGTGGTGCACGGGCACCTGTCCATGACCTCGCTGTCTTCCTCGGCCTCCTCGTCCTCCACGTCGTCCTCTTCCACTGGGAACCAAGGCAACCAGGCCTACCAGAGCCGCCCGCTCGCCGCCAACGCCTTGGACTTCGGCCAGAACGGCGGCGTGGCCATGGGGCTGGGCGCCTTCTCCAACCCCCGCCAAGAGACTGGCATGGCGGGACACCCTACGTACCCCATGGCTGCCAGCTCGGGGCCTGCTCACTACATAACGGAGGGCCACCTGGGCCGGAGGCAGGGCATGGACAGGGAGGACTCTCCCATGGCCGGAGTCTGTGTTCAGCAGAGCTCCGTGGCCAGCTCGTGACTCGGCTCGCAATGGGGTTTGTCCTTTTTTTTCCCTGTGTCTATTTTTTAAGGTGGTGTTTTTCAAAGAGAAGTGCATAGAGTGCATCCTGCTTACATCAGAAGGGAGATATCACTGAACCGCTACTGTAGTCCAGAGCCCATTTTCGGTTTCTTTTTTCACTTTATTTATACCGTCTTTTTTTGTTTTCTTCCTTTTTTTTTATCAACAATAAGCAGATTAGTAGAGCTGCTAAGTAAGTCCATCAGAACAGTGCTGACACGTCCATCCAGCATTTCCCATGTTACGTTTTCAACATTTCGTACATGCCAGAATGGGATCCATTGTGGTGTTAGCGGTGAGCGTTCCGTGTCAATGCTACCTGTGGGTTAGGCAGAATGTTGAAAGCTGTTTTTTCCACTGGTTGTTACTGGTAACCAAACGCTGTTACATCCTTACAGTTGAAGCGGTTAAGTTCACATGACGTTTGGGTTGCACCCGGCGGTTTAACTTTAACGCCACACCGCCGCGCGGAGCGGGCTGTGGCCGTGGCGGCGTGGGGGGGGAAGGAGACGCAGCTGGCGGTCGCGTTTCATTCGGCGGGTTTGGTGTCACTCTCTGCAGGGGTAGGGGCTCGGCGGCGGCGGAACCGAAAACGCCACGCCCTGCCCCGCGTCGGCCCGGTTACGGGAGGCGGCCCCCGGCTGGCGCTGGTGCGGGGTGGGGGGGGGGGGCTCGTTGAAGGAGCAGAAGCAGCACCGTTCGGGCCCTGAGCCCGGGATCCAGGGACCCGGGGCGGCTGGGAACTGTGTAGGCCCGCACCATCGAGATGCACTGATGAGCAGCCACGGGGGCCGGCACAGCCCGCACCAGGCAGGCTGCGGCTGGCTACCGAGATAACCCTTTGGCCTTACGAGTTCTGGACTCTGAACGGAAAGAGAAGCTGGACATTATCATTTGAATAAAAAAGAAAAAGAATAAAAAAAATAGCTTTCCTCTATTTTTATCTTCACACAACCCTCAATTCTTTACAGAGAGAAGGAAACAATGGCGATTAAAAAAAAAAAAAAATAATAATAAAGGTGTTTGAGAATGGTAATTTCAGAGGCCTTTCTTTAAGATTTATCACTTTTTTTTGTTTGTTTTTTTTTGTTGATCCCTATGATCGCAGGGTCTTCACATGCGTGTCCTAAACATGGCGACCCCCCCGAAGGTCACAGAAGTAGTGTGGCGCGATAGATGAAGTTAATCTACACCTGTGTCACTTTCTGCCTCTGACATGCTTCTGTCTGCTTCTTTCCTCTCAGCATGTAGTTCCTCCAGCAGAGCGCCTGCACAGCTGTCCTCTGTTCATTTTGAACATTAAAAAAATGCTGAATTTTTATGTGACTGCTTTTATCCCTCACAATTATGCTGTGAATTTTACAAAAGAAGCAAATTGTTTTCCCTTTGGGTAATTTATTGTACCAAAGCTGTTCTTTTATAGCACATAGATGTCTGTAACCAATAATGTAGCAGTTCTGCACTTTGACACAAGGTTTATCAAGATTTTTTTTCCTCCAAATGTCAATATAAAATGGCTGTATCTATTGCTTTAGCAAAACTGAAATTGTCGTTGAACTCAGTACATTTACTGTTAGCTGTATCCTGGACATAATTGGTTGTAAATCCCCCCTTCCCCCTCCAAAAAAAAGGTCTTTATTCATTAGTAGAGTTTTCTTTTTCCGCATTGACTTGAGGGACTGATGCAGATTTTGGCAGTTGCTCCGCAGGTTCCGGAGTACCACGGCGATGGTTTCAGGCGAGATCTTCTGTTCAGACGAGGCAAAGAACAACAACACTTGCTCATCTACCAGTGCAGTTAGGCTTTTTTACTAAGATGTTAGGCCTGCATATTACAGTGGGGACTGCTGCTTAAAGTACTTTATCCAGTCAGTGTGGCAATTACAGGAGTACAAGATGTGCACGAATCACCTTAAATCTAATGATGCAGACATGACTAAAACCACATTGTCTGCGGCCCTACCTGCTGCAGGTCTAAGGGTGAATCGCCTCAGTTTTCTAATTCCCTATGCTGCCACAAATTGAATTTGGTAAAAGTTGTCCTTCCTGACTGATTTCCCGCTTAAACTAATACGGTGACAAAACAGGAATTTTGAAGTGTACACTAGTAACAGAGCTGAACTGAAACGGTCACACACATGGGGTGGTTTCCATAGCTGAAGGTGTGGTTTAAGGCCCTGTAAAAAGGTATGCATGGGCTTGGTGACTTCACTTGGAGCACGTGCACCTCACAAATCACCTCACTGATCACCTGCTTTCAGTGTCTCAAATTTCATGGCAGTATTCGAAGCCTTTTCATAATGGGGGGGGTGGGCGGGGGGGTAAAGAATTCAGATAGTGGTTTCGAGTAGACTTTGTTATTAGTTCTTGCACCATAGTTGTGACCGGTGCCACCAGCTTGCAGAAAGCCACACCCGCTTCTGTCCAAGGACGAGTCGTGTGTGTGTGTGTGTGTGTGTGTGTGTGTGTGTGTGTGTGTGTGTGTGTGTGTGTGTGTGTGTGTGTGTGTGATGCGCGCGCACATACACCCCGCACTCGGCGGAAACTAATGGACAAATGGAGGACAGCTCACGGCACACCAGGGTTTACCAGTCATCAGGTCATTCTTTCATAGGTGTTAAGCGATAAAAAAAACGTACTTTACCGATAGTTGTATGATTCATACTGCAATGTTCCAATTCTAAACAAATAAAATAAAAAAACACACAACACAGCAGAGGGATAGACCCCACTGAATGGCATCTTCTGCAGAACGGTGTCCTTGGAATGCAAGTATTAACCTTTCAAATCCCCTTCCCCTCACAAACACACAATTTTAATAGTTAAAATAGAATTTATGTACCTATTTATATATATATATTTTTAATAAAGGACGTTAAGAACTCACCACATTTCTCCTGCTGGTATTTTGATTGCGTTAAAGTCAATGTGAGTGCTATGCAGTGGAAGGAAGTCTTTTGTGATTTTAGTTCATGGGGAAACATTGCTTCTGACCGGCTGAAAGTGGCGGTGCATATTTAAAAGGTTGGGTTTGACTTTAAAGGGGAAACACGAGACCTCCGGACCTTAAAAGTACTTCAGACAGGGTATTGCGTGTGCATGTTTCTCTCTTAACCTGTAAGCCTTTTATTTTTGTTTTTTTTTTTTGTTTTGTTTTTTGTTCGTTTTTTTTTTTTTTTTTTTTTTTTCTTCTTAAATAAAAATTAGTGCAAGCTTCAAATGTGGGTCCATCCTATGTCAGCTCATTGTATGGCTGTTGGGTGCACACAACCATCGATTCCGTATAAACTGTGCTTTGTCAGCTTTTTTCGGCCATCCAGTATAAAGAAAATGTCAAACTCCTCACTCTTCTTTCATTAAAAAAAAAAAAAAAAAAAAGTATTTTTGGATTTTTTTTTTTTTCTTTCCATTTATATATATGAAATACTTTGTCCCCTGGTCCAGTTTTGAGTGATTGACAAGGTTACAGGTCATGTGACATGGACTGTAAAGATGAACAGCATTGGGAGCGGAGAAATACATGTGTCCACAGATCATACGATCTAGTCAAGACTTTGCTGTGTATATGACAATGCCCTTTGTATTATATTCAAGCGGTCTTATGTATGATATATAAAAAGAAGTTAATTAACTTGTTCCGAGCGTTTTTTCTTCCTGTGTTGCAGTTTTTTGTTGTTTTTTGTATTTTTTTTTTTTTACACAGTTGTTTTTGCTGGAACAGGAGTTCGCCTGGGAGGTCAGAGATGCCATGGTCAGTGCAAACAACAAATGAGGCAAAAAAGGAACCGGGCTAAATATTTTTTAGCTATTTTTAACATGTTGGCACTAGTAATTTTTTTTACACACAAGACTACCTTCACAGTGCTACAGTTCTAGGCTCTAAATATTTTATAGGTTAAAATCTGGAAGTTGTAGCCATTAAGCATTAAGGAAGTCCAGTCAGGGCTGCCTTGCCAATTAGACTGAATCGCAAAGCCCTATGAAGGTCCTCGAAAGGATTCAGAAAAGGCAGTTTGAATGGAAAGTATTTTAAAATGGTTCTTTTTTAAACACTGCTTCAGGACCATCGATTCAGCTTCATTTGATGTCCATGCACTAGAGTGAGGGCGTTCAACGTGTTGTTTGCATATTGCAGACGGGGTATCAAGTCAACCAGTGAGCGTCTCCCAATACCTAGGAGTACAAGTGATTGATTTATTTGTTTTTAATTGTTCTTTTTAATGCCAAAGCTTCAAGAAATTTACTGTCCAATATTTATTGAACCTGCTTCTCAGGAAATTTGAGGATTTGGAAGAACTAAAAATGCTAGATACTAGTGCATTTAAAATATCTCTTTATAGCTCTTGGTAGGGAAGATCTGATGCGGAAGTCACCACCAACTAAGAGCATACAGCACACCTATTGGACAGACAGAGGTACTTCTTGTGTCAAATTTACTGTTGAGTACCTTCCCATTTTGTTCACAGTAAATTGTTAAATCAAGTTTCAGGACAGTTCAACTTTCTCAAAGTGCGTAATACCTCACATTTTTATTTGTGGAGTTTAAGTGTGATGCATTCTGGTCCACCACACTGAATCCATATGTATTTTGTGGTATCATTTGAAGTTGTTCAGTTTGAGGTAGCACAGTGAGGTTCAGTACATAACCTAGTTTGGCTTAGCAGTTAACCTCAGTTAAGTATTATACTCAATGCAACAAAATATTGTTTATGACAAAATATAGATAACACTATTTCTTACAGGATGTTTTATGTGTTATATTTTCCTTACATTTCACATTAAGGATTTGTGTGTTTTAACCAGTATTAACTAATAGACCGCTGTCATTTTAAGTGCAATATACCATTATTCCACAAGGGTATGCTCTAAGGCTGTATTTTGCGCAGCTTTGCGTTATAACCGTGAAACTCTGGTGTTTCATTTTGATGAATTTTCAGATTTGCAGTATTGGCTGGAAAAGATTAATTGTCTTGGATAAGAGAGGCTTAATCAGGTGAATATCAGTAGCTGAAATTGATACCTGAATTCCATCTCCCAAGTGAATTGCTGCCGTGCCCATAAATGGAGAAGAATCTGCATTCACACACAGGCGTCTTCATCTGATCTTGTCAGCCGTAATTACTTGTGTCCCTCAGCAAACATGACTTTCTTTGGTAAAGCAGTCCAACAGTGCTCTCAGAAGCAGTGACCTGTGAGCTACAGCCTGTACTGTAAGGGTTGTAGTTTGAAAAAGTATGCAGCTTGTCCAGCACATCCTCACAGCGACGAATTGTTCACATTTTGAAAAGTCTGAGACAAAGCACATGAGACGCGTTTCTTTAAACATATGGATTTATTGAAAAAGTTGGCACTGTCATCCTTAGTGTTCTCTGTACAGTTATTGTGCTTTCGTATAAAGCATGCTTTCATTCTTCTGCTCGTGCACCACAGACACACTGAAAAGAACTGCCGCAAGTGACAGTCAAACCTGCAATGGACTCTGCATGAAGTTCACGTTTCATTCACCAACAAAACTATTGGAATTAACAGAATTATATCACAATGGTGTATAATTCTATCTTGCTTTATGCCGGAACAGATTTCAAACAGCACGTAATGTCAATCACAAACCTTCCTAAAGACAGACACTGAGTACAGCCCAGCTGTGAAGCAAACATCCACTGGTTGTTCAATTGTTTTGGACTTGCTGATTACTGCACTGCCTCTAGGTGTTCATGTTTTGCAGCTAGGTTTAGCAGGGGCAAAAAAAAGTCTGCACTTTTGTATGGGATCAGGACAGAGTGCTGGCATACACCTGAAATTGTCCATTTTCTAAAGAAATGACAAATGTTACTCAAATGCACAACCGACAGAAACCAAGAAGCAAAAAAATAAATTAGAATTACAGGCAGAAGTTGTATGAGTTGTGAGAAGCATTTAGCAATCTTGTTTGCATGGTTCAACTGAAAGATGTGAAAGTATTATGCAAATGAAAGACTGATATACACATTAAATCTCTCCAAAATGACATGTTTATGACACCCAAACTCACTGTGAAATGACTTGTGCCTTGCTACTCATTTATTTCAAGCTCCCAGAAAATTCTGAATATTTCCCAGAATTTTCTGTGGCTGTTAATTTTGTATTGTTCTGTGAAAGGACATGTCTAAATCAAGCTTACCTCTGATAACAAACAAATGTAACAGTAAGGTAGTGGGTCATATCCAAATGCAATCCTGAGAACAAATGAGTTATTAAAATTATTGAACCTCATATGGTTTGTTTTAAAAAACTATTATACAATCACAACATGCAAAACAAAGAAAATCTGAATGTAGACAGAATTTAGCAGTGAAGTGAAGCTTATTTCTGAAATAATAGTACTTCAAAGGTGACAAGCTGTATTTAAAAACTATGCAGGGATCTGAGCCATGGACCAAAGTACAAATGGAATATTCATTTCTCTAGCAGTTAAAAATGAAGAAATCAGTTGATCTTCTTCACTGTTCAGTCACCGGGGAATAAACATCATATTCTTTGCCAGCCAAATGTGGCAATGAAATTAGCTCAATATTTTTCCTCTGAATTACAAACATATGCACGCTAGCTTTTCACTATCTTACACAACATTCCTACAAATTGTAACTTTTGCATGTCATCTATTGGCCTCTCTCTTTTTCAAGATGTCTTCAATATTCACTTCAGTATTAACTAGTTCAAGCATTTCGTACACAGGCAGTCATCAAAACAAACTACCAAGTGCCTCTTACAACGGAATGACATGTTGCTCACTATAATGTATGTTTACTTTGAGTGACCCCATGTGACTGCTGCTTTTATTATTCCTCAGAGATAAACCATGAAACGGATAGCTTCATTACAACAGAAGCTTCTATTCAGTGCATGCCCTGTTCTGGCAGTTAGCTCCTGACAGTGGGGTGACAGTTGGGAGCTAAAGCTTTTAAACGGAAGTTTCTGAGTTTAGATGCTGAATGGGACAATACTGGTTTGTCTTTGGGCAGAAGATCTAAGTTAACATGTTCCAGTGCATATCCAGTTCTATAAATGAATATATGAAAATGAATCTCCATGTGTCATCCCAGATACAGGTGTCTGCAAAAGTAATAATGACAATTCTAATGATAAATGATAAGGCTTGCCCTTTTTATACTATATATTTCAAAAGTCTCATGGTTTTCTTTGTGGTTTTTCTGAATTCATATTATGATATGAAAAAACCTCAAGAGTATGTTTCTGTAACTGTCAGATGTACTAAAGCCTGCTGTGGGTTACAGTCAAGTGATGAGTGTCAGAACATCAGGGAAAGATTATGATTATGATTGTGATCTGAGGTTCACAGTGCAAAAAATTTGCGCCTCCACTGTGCAACTGATCAGACTTGTTTGGCCTCCAATCCCATGAAAGCACTCTGAAATCGCAGTAATTACAAACTTCCCAGTGAAAGGCCAAGTCCAGCAACAATTCACTTTCCAAACAAGTTCAAGTAGGGGAGAGCTCATTGGAAAAGCTCATTAAATTAATGGCATCTTCTCCAAATGGCACTGGTGGCTTTATTTCCCAGAAGGGGGGGACAATAGCAGAAACAGAAAGCTCCTCACTGGAATGCAGGAGATCAAAAGAAACCAAGGCCATGTCCACACGTACACGGGTATTTTTGAAAACGGGGATTTTCCTTCTTTCGTTCTTAAAAAAATCTCCGTCCACACGAAAACGCAAACACACGCTGTCAAGTGCATGCTTAACCAACAGGCAACGATATAACCCTAACCCTAAAGCCATGTTGGCCAATCAGAAGCCTGAAAAAAAGTTATTACAGCACACACTCTGACGTCACAAGCCAAAAACTCCATTTTCCCTGTCTACATGTGAACACTGAAAACTGAGTTTCTGAAAATCTTCATCCTGGAAGGCGTTTTGCAAAAGATCTGTTTTCAATGACTAAAACACCGTTTGCGTGTGGACGAAAGGCCAAAACGCATAGAAAAAGCTATGTTTTTAAAAATAGCCATGTACGTGTGGACAGGGCCTTAATCAGTGTTTCTCAATCCTACTCCTGGAGGCCCAGTGTCCTGCATATCTTCTATATATCCTTGCTCCAAACACACCTGATTAGTGTGATTAACGTGCTCTTGATTAAATCAGGTGTGCTCAGCTAATCAAAAGTGCCACTGATGAGTTCAGTCAGGTAGGCAGAGCAGGAAAAGATGGAAAATGTGCAGGACAGTGTGCCTCCAGGATTGAGAAACACTGAACTAAATGACCCAAACAAAGCCAGCAGAGAACAGGAGCCAGTCTCAACATATGACTATATGTTACAGCAGGGGTCTGATAAATATTCTCACCTAGCTGCAGAATTAAAGAAATACTGCTCAAATGTGTTTAATACAGATGACATGCTGCACCATGAACTCTCAAAATAAACAACACATACTGTGATACCATTAAATACAATTTTGAGTGGAAACATACTCCTCTCAGTGTGGAGATCAGCTGCTGGCAGTAAATGACATATGGATGATGAGAAGAAAAGTGTTCTCTCATGCCCGTGTACACTCTAATGCTTTTTCATGTCCTGATTTTCATCTTCCTCCCATGGCTGTAACTGTAATAATCTTTCAAATCTGAAACCTCTCCCTGTTACTCATAGATATAAACAAGTATTAATGTCAGCTTGTATTAAAGACCTTTGGTCAGATGAGTCTATTTATGAGACATGTAGCAACACATACATATATATGCTATATCAGGCAATTATCATGGTGACATGAGGCATTAACAGCTTATAACAATTTTACGTTGTGTTTATGAATTACATTATATAGCATTCAACATCTCTACAGGTGTAGTTGTACTGTTTGTCAAGCAGTTTATAAAGCAACAAGTATCCTTTATTTAGTTGTGTCATTTTGTGTAACGCTTGCCAATGTGTTGTGTATTCTTTATAAGGATGTACGTAATGCAAACTTACCCAACACCAAAAAAGTAACATTATATTGACACATAAATACAGTGAGCATTGAAATCATACAGCACTGATATAACCATTTGCTTATACAGATACACTGTATGCCATTTTTAATCATGCATGCAGTGTATAGAAGCATGATGGACATATACTTAGTATACAGTAGCAAAAATGTTAAGATTAACTGTAAATAGAAGTGGTATTTGCTTTTTATCTGTGAGTCAAAAAACATGGCGTCCTTCATGAAAAGGAAAAAAATGGCCATGCCCTAAGTCTGACCCACTGTCGTTGTTTGGCACTGTGGAATCCCTGTTATCCGCTGATTATAAATGACCCCCTTTTGTGTCATACTACATCACAAAAAATAAAATTGCATACAGAATCAAACCATCATACCAGTATTCACTCTTTACCTCAAGGGATTCAATACATACTGTAAGTATTGCGATGTGTAATTACTTCAAGAATTAACAATAAAAAACTAAATTTTCAACCTAATTTCACCTGTCAAATTTAAACAGACGACAGCATACCTGTTTAAATTTCTGTTTAAAATGATGACTTGATTGTCTCTCAGTGGATGGATAACTGAATTTAAACAATAACAATTTCTTTTCTCAGCTTATTATAACAAACATAAAACTGCTACTCTGTAAAGTCCCTTTTATTCTGGCAGTATCTCAATATGCAACATTTGAACAAAGATGGCCATAACTCTGAGTCTGACTGTGATAATTCTCAAATATCCTCAACCCCAAAATCATTTCTGAAAATATTATCACTTGCATCAGATAGTTTTTTTCCGTTCTCAGTGCAATGAATGTTTGGGCCTCACGGTGACATGGTGCATTCATAAAAGGACTAGAGATTCTGTTCAGTTACCTAAGTCACAAACCCGTGTGATGAACCCTGTCTGGCAGTCAGAGGCTTGTGTAGAGAGTTAGAGAGAGAGTCCAACTCCAGAGAATGCTACTGTTCTCAGGGGAAGAGGCCCACGGGCTCGTCTGATTGGTTAACAGGGTGTCCTTATTGAATGGGTGATTCTGCCTCTGTCTGCATGCTTTGTGTCCAACAACATCCTCTTCAACTTATGTAGGGAAAATTAAATAGCTATCCCCTATCAACATGATGCATTTGGAATCCAGCACAATATTCAGATAACCTCTACAATTTCCAGAATTTGGCACAGTCTTTAGTTATGTTCAGATATCTCTTCCCTGCAGAAGATGCATTATTATTATTATTATTATTATTATTATTATTATTATTATTATTATTATTGAACTGAATGTATGTTATGCAGCAGGTGTGGTTTCTTCTAAAGCAGACTTTGTCCTAGTTAATCAGGTGAACCCATATGGGAAGAACAGTTCTGAAATCACAACCACTCAAATCTACCGAAAAAAAAAAAAAACAGTTGCCTCTGAAAGAAACTGATCAGTGGGACCCCACATTCACAAAACACCTGTTTCCGTCTCGCCCCTCTTCTCCCACCACTTAGTGCTGGCCGTACAGTGACTAACAGGGAGTGGCGCAAAGCCTGGACTCTCGGGAGTCGGGTGAACACTGAAAGGGAGGAAGCTGTGCTCTAGAACAAAGCCGTTTATCACCTGAGGTGCTACAGGCCGCAGGATCGCAAAGCAGCGTACACCCATCTCACACGGCCAGGATTAGCCAGACTGCCCTGGCCTGGCTCAGGGTCTCAGGGGTGAGCTCTGCCGCCCTGCTTCCAGTACTGTGGAGAATTTACTAGTCTTCTAAACATTGCCCGTAGTTTTCTTGCTGTAGATTTTTTTTTTTTTCACACAGTTACAGTAGATTTTGGTACATGCTTATAGTACTGTAAAAACCCTACTGCAAAGCGGCTCACAGTCTCGCGCGCTTGTAAGGCAGACACACAGCTGACTCACTCGTCTTTTTTCACTTACTGACTTGGAATCAAGCAGCCCGTCACTCACCCTCACACCTGCCACCACTGCCACTGGTGAGGAACAAGTATTGAAATATGTACAAAAAATACAAAGGCAAATACTCTGGAATATATATTATATATATATATGTATCTATATCATATATAGCTTAAATCTTTTCATCAAAAACAGAAAATTAGATCAATTCTTTAGGAAAAATGTTATCAAAGCATGCGATCCCCCGTCCTGTCCTGTCCTGTCCTGTCCTGTGGTCTTCAGTGTTCTTTGAGGCAGTAGCTGTACAGAGCGGGTCTCTCTTCTCGAACCCGGTTCCTGTGCTGCCTTTATTCAAGCGTTTCCCCTGTCAGCTTTCCCCACTGCGCACAGTTCAGCTGTCTCCATGACCACGTCACAGACAGACCCCACACTGTCGCCCCCGCTGCCCCCACCCTCCCTGAAGCCCCTCTGAGGTGTCTACACTTTGGACTCCACGTTGGTGATGTCACCGTTCCTCTCCTGCTCCTGCTCCTCGGGATTGTGGCTGTGGAGGGCGTCCGTCTCCGGGTCGCACTTCTCCTTCTCCGGAAGGGCGGACTGGCTCAGTTTTCCGGCCAGCGACCAGGCGGCCATCTCGGCCAGCTCCCGGGCACTGCAGGTGGGCGTGTTGGTCTCGTACACCTCGTGGAAGCTGTTGTAGTCCACCTCGTAGAAGCCGTCCTCCAGGGTCAGCACCGGCGTGAAGCGGTAGCCCCACATGATCTCACTGGCCACGTAGGAGCTCCGCGCCTGACAGGTCATTCCTGCAGGGAGAGAGAGAAACGCACAGAGACACTCACACGTGGACCAATCACAGCCATCCATTTGTTTTCAGGTGGCCAATGGCAGCACAGAATGTTACTTTAACACCAGAGGAGAGGGGAAAACAGTCTACTCACAATTCATAAAATTGTATTGAAAGTGTTTTAAAACCTAGGCCAAGTTTATTATGTTTACATTTACATTTATTGATTTGGCTTTTACCCAGTGACTTTCAAGTGAGGCAGTGTACAACACAAGCGAAAGCCATACATGGAGCCACAATATTAGAAGTGCTGCATGACCAAGTTTCAATAATTGGCCAGACAAGGTACAAATAGCTGGTAGAGACACAAGTGCATTAAAGCATTATTTTTTTTAAGGAAAACAGAGTTTAGGACATAAGAAATTGCTTTAGGTGGTAGTGTTTCAGGTGATCAGATGAGTACAGAAGAGCTGTGTCTTCAGATGTTTCTTAAAAATAGTGAGGGATTCGGCAGAATGGATGAAGTGTGGAAGGTCATTGCACCATCAGGGGACAACGGCAGAGAAAGTTCTGCATAATGATTTTGTGTTGTGATACGATAAGACCACCAAACGCCATTTAGTAGCAGAGTGTAGTGGTTGGGAGGGAACATATGCTTGTAGTAGAGCTTTCAGATAGGTAGGTGCAACTTTGTTGGCTGTTCTGAACGCAAGTAACAAGGCCTTGTACCTGTATGAGTTTCCAAAAAAAAAAAAAAACCTGTATTGACTCCTGTGGCTACTGTGCATGTCTAACAGTTTGTTGTTCAAAGTGGTTTGGGAAAAGCATGACCTTTGTCAGGTGTCAAATCCAGACATCTGTTTACAGCAGAGGAATTTGAGACAGCAAACAAAGCCAGCAGGTAGCCATGTGATGTGCATAAGCTTCATCTGCATTACATGCTCAGGGGGACTCTCCAAGTTTCCAACACCATTTTGGGCAAGGAAGGAAAGGCTGAAAAGTAAAATGGCAGGGAATACAAGCGGGAGAATGTTAATTTATAATGTCAAGAAGTACCAACGCTGAGCCCAGTATGTGAACTGGTGTTTGCTAGGTTCACGATACAGAACCCTGCTGAGCCAATGCAATGAGTCATCTTGGGCTAGAATGACTCAGCAAAGAGAGAATTCTTAGTACACACAAACAGTACAAGGATCCAGCAAATCCAGACGATCTTAGCAGTAGCACAGTTCGCACTATTCATAACAGACAAATACAATCCAAATGGATGCCAGAATGAATGCCTAAAACATGAAAATGAAAGAACAAGCAAAACCTCAAAGGTGCCTGGTGTTCAAATACCACTTTAAAGCCTGGCCGAAATCTGTTCCTTTCCACCTGACATACTTTTGGCAAAAGGTTAAAAAGCTCAAGTTAAAAATGTTTGCATTACATAACACTGACATGGAATATTGAATGGAGTACCCAGAAAATTTACATTGTTGAGAGTGAAAACAGTCATGCAACAACTTATCATTGCTGTGCCACAATACAGATTTTTTTATTATTAAATGAAATTTTGAGGCCCAACTGAACAGCTGGTGTTCTAAGGCAGCAATATGGTGCATACCTAGCTAAAGGGTTTCAGCAGAGTGCAAGGCCCGCAGTGCTATTCCACACAGATGCCTTCAAATGTTTGACCTTTGACTTTGGGCTAAAAGCCACACATGTGGAAAAAAAATCACAAAGCAAATGTCACATCTGCATTGTCAGTGCATTTATTCTGAGAAGATCAACACAGCTAATCAAACAGCTAGTCCCTGAGCTAGCTGAGATCTGACTGGTGAACCAGCGTTTCACCGGTATGATCTTTATTCAGTCCGGGTTCCTGAGTGTGTTAAATGATGTGATGGACATGTGAGATTCCCTGCTAAATGTCATGCTTTCACATGTCATTATGCCTGGGCCAGTTTGATTTCTGAACCATTTTACAGCCTAAAAGTACACACTGGCTCACCATAAATGGCAGTAACCTGAGAGCATATTTCTCAACCAGCCTGACTAATGTGCATAATATAGCTGTAATGTAGTTACGTGATACATAAATACTGATGAATATGCTAATACAGTGACTCAGCTCGTTACTCTAATGGGGTGTAGACATACCTTTGAATTAAACCTGTTGACTCACCATTTACAATCCTTTTTTATGACACCTTGTCTTTTAGACATTTGTAAATATTGTGTTTACGTTCATGCAGGTTTTAATTCACTTTAATTTGCTTTGCAGATCTGATATTTGATTTCCAGTGCAATTAAACTGGTATCATAGGGAGAGATTGTCTATTTTTATTGTAGATAACTGAATTAAGAGTTGTTTGTCATTACTTGTCAAAGTGCTGATAAGTGCCTTTTGTTTTACATTCTTTAAATCTTCAATAATGGCATGTTATATCCATATGAGTGGCCTAATTAATTGGTAACTTCTCCCTCACCTGATATTGATTCATGTAGTGAATCTGTTCTGATATGATGATATGATGTTTTGTGCCAATGACTACACCAGCACACTCCCTTGAGAAAAGCTTTACCAGAATGTCAGGCAGTGTGCTGGTCCGTCTCCTCAATTTAATCTAAATTAATTTTAAAAAGAATTCCACTCTGTCAATACACTGAAGTCTTTATTTTTGTGCCCACTCCTTTTTTTAATAACATAAATGTTAAATAAAAACATGAAGGGTAACATAAACATGAAATAACTCCAAATAAATTCCAAATGCCATGAGCAGTCTTATACGTTATTCAGTTCTGAATTCTATATTTTAATATTTAATATATAAATTATATTTGTAATTCTATATAGAATCTTTCTACATTCTGGAAAATATGTTTCCCGTGTAAACTAGGAGGCGTGTTCAGAATATCTAGAATGCTAAGAATAGAGAACAGTGACTGATTCTCAAAGGACACACATGGCCATGACAACGGTGTGAAACCACACAGATAGATCCATCTGCATAGCAAAATACAAGCAGCTCCTTCAAATTAGACTGCCTGTAGCAGTGAGAGGTTCGAGCGAGAAAACCTCTCAGCTCTCATGAAATATTAAAAAGCGTCTCATTATGCTTGGGAAAATACCATTTGGTGACCTGCTTTCCCAGCGTGTGGATGGGTCATCTCTGAGTGCGAGTTTAAGGAGCAGTCATGCACAGTGGGTATATCAAGCAGTGCCTCTCATACCTTTCATATCCTCTTTCATACACACTCACAGTGTTTGCTGAGCCTCTCCCTCAACCCTTCATTCACAACTTGCACATCCAGGAGGCATGTGTGGTAATCCTTACAGTTGTGAAAGGGCATCAGGAGGCTGATAATCCAGACTGATGTGTGAGAGAAATGCAACAGAGGAGATATGTGTAGCACTTTGTCAGGAGCTTCTGCTCCTCTGACCTACCAGCCTCCACCCTCACTCAGAGGCACCGCCCACTTGATGGCCCCTCCCAGCTACAGGCTCCTCCTTATTTAGAAGCCCCTCCCATGAGCTGGCCCCTCCCACTCCACAGTCCCGTCTGCAGCTATTTACACTATGAGGAGTAAATGTTCCATCAGCCAGTGGGAGTTTCAGTCTGCTTCCTCTCTGTGTGGCTGTGGGGATCTGGGAGCTCATGAATTAATGACGACATAATGAAAAGCTCTTAAATAGGCCTTTAAATCTCATATGTCTACTGCCACACACTCAAGTACGCGCACACACACATACACACACGTGCGTGCACACATGCACACACATGCACACGCACACATGCACACACACACATACACACAATCTGAGAAAAGAAGACCTGACATCACAACGCAGCAATACACTTCACATGAGGTAAGTTTTCAGGACAGTGCCATTATAACGGAGTACACATGAGAGTTATTCCAAGTACAATGGCAAGAATTGCTCAGTGCTCCAGGGTACAGAACATGAAGTCACCACGAACAGCAGAGTGGTCATATCTGACGAGTGAAGTCTTCTCAGTTTATTTCTCATTTCTCATTCTATAAATAAATGTTACAACTTCTGTGGTCAAACACTACTTTCCTCCGAAGAAACCTTTGTGATTTAAACTTTGTTTCCAAGCTGCAAAAGGAAATTTCTTTTGCAAAAGAGAGCCTTTAAAGGTTTAAATTTGATACACAATTCCCAGTGTTCTCATCTGATTAACCTTACTCAACTGACAACGGAAGAGGCAAAGTGTGTCCTTATTCATCAGCTGGAAGGTTAGCGATGCCCAGATCATTTGTACAAATAAATAAATCAAATAAAGCAAAACCAAAAGGTGTATTTGTTATAATTATCCAGGGATATATGGAGACATTGATTTAAAATACAATTTATAAGGGAGCCACCACTGTTCCTGGTCAGGATGATGGCAATGTAACCACATGTGCTCTCATTTCTGAAATAATTAAATTACAAGTAATCAGCTGTTAATTAATTCATTGTTTTCCCTTGGATAATTTATTACTGCAGCGCAGGAACTAATGAGTTTTATTTTGGTTGAATCCTAATCTAATATTACTAATTTATTTAATGCGCTTAAATGATAAAAATAACCACAAGAACCGGCTTTATTTTTGTCTTGTTATTCCTGAAAAACACTCCAGCAAATCATGTCTTTTCACAACAAATGCAAAGCAGATTACTATCAAGGAAGATTAAATCCAGACTAGTATTCAATGAATGGCTCAATCAGTCCTAATTGAAGGCACAGTTTCAAAGAAAACAGCACACAGAAAGTCCCCAGGCCCAGGACTGGGAAATGCTGTAGTAGTTAACCCATGAATGCACCAAAATCCTCATTTTTCCAGGGTAGTGCTAACATCAACTAACATCAACTGTGACAGTGTTTACTCGAAAAAACTGTACTGCTTTCAGGTTTGAGTAATTGCATTTGCCTGTGTTTAAATAATGGCTTCTGGCCCATTTTATTTGGACTTATCTAAACTGAACATTTTTTCCAGTTATTTTTGTGTTTATGTATTCATTTGTCTCAATGAGTAAATAATTTATTGGTTTTCATTATTTATCATAACTGGAACAGCTTCACTTAATGTACAAAAAAGACCAAGCTGAGGGAATAGGATGATGTTTCATTGTACAGACTGTTGAGTTTGTTGCGCTTTAGAAAGCTGCAGAAGCTAATTGTGGAATGCTCAACCCAGTATCGAAAGGGCCCGAGGGGTATAATGAATGCTCTCTAACACTCACAGGTTCCAAATGTGATAAAAATAAAAATATATAAGCCTTGAGGACATGCAATCAACATGGTATAAATATGTACACATAAAGAAAAAATAGCAAGCATACAACATGGATGATGTAGTTATGTCAAAAAATTCTTTTGATTTTAAAATCCTGTAATCTCCTTCTTTTAAACGCTTCATGCTTAAGTTCAAAGCTGTATATATTGAAGTATCAGCTGCTTTTTACATCTGTGGAGGAAAAAAACAAGAAAAGTCTGATTCATGTGAGCAGCATTCACACTGTTAAACACAAGTACAAACTTTGGGAGCTAGATCTGTGTTACAGCCATTTGACAAAATTCTACTGGATTTTTCTGAATTTATGCTGTTTTTATAGTCACACCCTGTTTGACTAGACGGGATATTCATCCTAGAAGGTCACTCTGTAATATCCCTCTATAACATCCCCTGCACTTGCTAGAAAGTGAGTCACTCTCTAATGGAAACCTCTAGATCCACATTCCCATCTCCTTACTTTGCCTCCATCTGCTACTTAAGCAGAGATCTTACTGAGGGATATATTAAGCTCTGCTCTCTAAGCGAACATTTCCTTCCATTATCCTTTTGTGTTGCACAGTTAGCATTCTGCTCTGTACCCTGACCATAACAATCTGTCTGTATCCTCAGTGGAGACTGATTCTGTAGCCCCTGAACGAGCGGTGTGCCAAAAAAGTCAGCGAATGACACAAAACAGCTCAAACACATTCTACAAATAATCATTACAAATAATTGTGTGTGTGTTTGTGTGTTATATTATGAAAATGATTACAACTCTTAAATGCTGTGCATTCAAATATTTTGCATGTTTTTGCAATTGTTTACATGCTAGCATATATTGAATGTGGTCTGGAGCCAATTTCAGCTAAAGTCTGTGACAAAATAACTTAATTCTCATAAACAGGCAAACTAAAAGAACATGACTGTTTTCTGAAGCATTGCTGCCATTGAAGACACAGGAATTTAGTATTTTAATGAAGCAAAACAGTTTCCAAAAGTGATGTTTGCAGCTACAGTGCTCATGGTTTCTATGACGAGAGCCATGCGTGCCTGTTACATTCAGTATGGAAATCAGATTCTATTTTCGCTTTGTATCAATAACCTTATTGTGACCTCACAAACACCTGCTTTATCTGTGTGTGTACACCTTTTTACACAGAATCCTTGAACTGAATAGCTAGTGCTAATCAACAAACAGTTCATGGGTGGAAATCTCCTGCTGTGTTTGTACAGTGGAAAATACCTATATCGCTATATCACAGAACCTACTTAGCTAGCCAACTGAGCAGACTCCAGCAATACAGTCCAAAATTCAAAGTCCATGATGATGATGATGGTGATGAACCTTTTTAATGTTATAACAATAACAAGAACATTCAGATAACAATGGCAATAACTAATGACAAAAAGTCAGCCCATTGCCAGTAGACCCATGTGTGTGTTGAAAGTTGCCACATGAAATTTGGACCATCCCAGCCTGAGACCAAACAGAAAATGCAGTAATAATAATAACTGAAGTAGCTAGTGGAGTATGTGTTAAAAAGGGGTGCTTACACATTATTAGAATACATTGATAACTTGTGATTTCCTTGGAGAGATGCACAAGAGCTTCCATAGGCTGGGAAGGACACACTCTGACTTTTTTGTTTTTTTCCAAAGTTTAGAAAAAATATTACAATGCACATTGGCTGATCTTGATTGATTAATTTTGCAAGGAAAGTGGACAATGTTTCCCCAAAGGATGTGTTTTAGCAGTTTTGCATCTAGGACTTTATCTCTACACAACCATTCAGCTGAACTCATAACTTAGGCAGCAAGACTGAAGAGGAAAAACCGCAAGACTTTGCATATCTTTGCTGAAGAAAGCATGTATTACCAAAAATGAGGACATCCCCTCCTTACTGAAAAGCCCTCTGTAAACAATTCAGTACAATTCAATACAGTTCAATGGTATTATAATTCACAGAGGAGACACACTCCGAACTGCACAAATTTATTCATCTCGTCACTGAATTATGACAGCAATGTTCACAGGTGCGGACACTTACCTGTGGCCTCCACCATGCCCTCCAGAATGACCACTATCTCCAGCTCCTCCTTGGCCAGGTGGGCCTTGGAGATCTCCCAGAAGGGGCTGTGCTGGTTGATTTCGTGGCAGATGATGAGGGGGGACACCAGGAAGAGGCGGTCGTCGCCGGTGTCGTAGCCCACGTTGATGTCCGTCTGGTTGAGCGGGATGAACTCCCCTTCCTTGGTCTGCTTGGATTTGATGAGCTTGGCCCGGATGGAGGCCTCCACGATGTGGGAGTTCCGCAGGTCCCCGACCCTGAACATGAGGCACAGCCGGCCGTCCCGCATGGAGATGACGGCGTTGGTGGAGAACACCAGCGTCTCCGCCCGCTTCTTGGGCTGTGAGATCTTGACGAACATGCAGCCCACCATGAAGGCGTTGACGATGGAGCCCAGCACCGACTGCACCAGCAGCAGCAGGATGCCCTCGGGGCACTTGTCCGTGATGACCCTGTAGCCGTAGCCGATGGTCGTCTCCGTCTCTATGGAGAACAGGAAGGCGGAGACGAAGCTGTTGAGGTTGTTGACGCACGGGGTCCACTGGTTGTCGCCCACGTGGTCCAGGTCGCCCCGGATGTAGGCTATCAGCCAC
The DNA here is from genome assembly GCA_019176425.1 of Megalops atlanticus. Lineage (NCBI taxonomy): Eukaryota > Metazoa > Chordata > Actinopteri > Elopiformes > Megalopidae > Megalops > Megalops atlanticus. The sequence goes on along the minus strand of CM032883.1, from coordinate 34,730,704 downwards.
CACATGAACCCGAAGAAGAGCCACGTCACGGTGTAGACCAGGACGAAGATGAAGAGGTTGAACCTCCACTTGAGGTCCACCAGCGTGGTGAAGATGTCCGTCAGGTAGCGGTAGGTCTCCCGCACGTTCCCGTGGTGAACGTTGCACTTGCCGTCCTTGCGCACGTACCTCTGGACCTTCCTTTTGGCCCTGTTCTTGTCCACCAGCTGCTTGGGCAGGTCCTCTCTGGCCTGTTTGGGAAGCTTGGGCCTCCTGGCGGAGACTGAACTCTCCACATCCTGCTCCATCGGGGCTTTTAGGAGGACTTGAGGCTGGGAGGGAAGAGACACAGAGCACAGCAACGTAGGCACCTCAGTCAAACCCAAAAGCTATGCAGACGCCAGTGTCAGGGTTTCAGAGACTGCTTCCCGCAACAAGCAGCAGGCGTGCTCGTAACAGCCTGTCTCGCTCAGTTGCCTGCTGCTTCCCCAAGCTTCCACCAGAGGGACTGTCCTCCTGTTTGTGCCTGAACTGTTTGCACCTACTCTAGTTAAATTGTTTTCACCTGTGTGTAATTAGGCTCTATGTGTTTGGTGCTGTATTTAAACCGTGCCTGTGGCTTGGTTCCCTGCTCAGTCTTGAGCTACCCTGTGTTGTGTGCTTTCCTGTGCCCCAAGTTTGCTTGTTTCTTGTCTTGAGTACAGGTTCTTTGTCTTTTAAAACCCTTCTGTGTTTTTGTGTGATCTCTGCATCTGGGTCCCCCCTGCTCAACTGTTGCAGCCAGTGTGGTACACCACACAAACTGACATGCAGGCAAGTTTAGACAGGAGAACCGAGTAATCAGCTGCTGCCTGTCTCCAAAATCTCCATAGAGATTGGACATGGCGGATCATGAGATTCTCCTGTTTAGACATCTCCACTGTCTGAGATCTATCATGCTCCAAAGCACTGTACCCCACATGAAGTCACAGCCAAGTTACATTTTGAGAAGATAATCTGTTGATCCACAACCACAACATCCTTCTAGGCCTTTCTGTCACATCTGTCATTGTCCTTCCCTACCCAGTCAGGTATCCACCAGTGACGACCAGTAAACCTCACTGTTGCGCCGAAGACCCAAAGAATCACTGCACTTTCTCACTACTTGCGTTACTATGTTTCTTGTTCTTCGTAACAGTGCCTTGTGGCAATGGTATTACTAAGGGCAAAGAACGACACAAAACTCCTGTAATTTGTCTGGCTAACTACTGAAACTTGGTCATGCTGCACTTCTAATATTGTTTATTCCTTATGTGGCTTTTTGTCTGTGATGTACTCTGCCTCACTTGAAAGTCACTTTGGGTAAAAGCGCCTGCCAAATGAATAAATCTAAATGTAAATGTAACAAAACCTCACCGATGGAGTATTACACTAATAAGAGGTATCATACATATTATATGATATAACATACACGAAGGTCTACAGACCTACAGACCGATTTTAGTGCAAAAAAAAAAAAAACATGCTCCCAGTGTGAAGCTGAAATCATTGTATTTTACAAGCTCCAGGAAGTGATGCCAGGCTGTGCATATTGAAAGTAATGAGGTATGCAAGTAATAAATATTAAATACACTTTACAGTAGGTAAGTGTGTGCTTATAGGGACCAGCTCGGTGGTGCAATCTGAATTATTGGAATGCCTTTTTTCCATATTAGAGGAGTTTCAGCTTCATCGCCTAGCAACCGTGATGCCTGAGGCGCAGCTGGGAGTGAAGAGCGAAATGAGACAGGGCACTGTGAGTCACGCGTGGGGTCCTCCACCCAGGTCCTCCGCTAACATTCGTCAATTCAAACATAACCACTTTCCTTAAGCTTATCGGAAAATGCCACCGCATGAGACAAACTGTCACGAATGATCCCCTGCCCTTCTGAGAGACTGCCAAGAGACTACACTGCCGCCCGCTGCCAGTAATTAAGGGAAGGCCTGATGACCCTCTTGGCTTAGTCGAGAGTTCAAGAAGGATGCATTCAAGATTATTTATTTTAAATGAAAGGTTGTTTTCTCAGCAATTAGTGGAGATACAAGAGCACATGCACATAAATAAAAGCACCATCCCACTTCACATTTGCTTACATCTGATCAGTGTAAAACAGTAATAATTTCAGGTAGTCTATTTCCTGGCCTTATTTCACTTGAGAAATATAGCAAAAGTAAGGCTGTTCTTCTCACAGCCAGACACTGAAAAACAGATGCATGTGTTTGTGGAATGGATTACTGTAATGCTCTTTTTACTGGTCTTCCAAAAAAAGTCCACAAACCAGCTGCAGCTAGCTTAGAATGCTGATATGAGAATATTGACTCAAACAAAAAAGATAGCCCACCTGCCCTCCCCTCTTGCCTCCCTGCACTGTTGGCCTATACCTTTCAGAACTGGTTCTAAAATGCTTTTATTCATTTTTAAGGCAATCAGTGGTCAAGCACAAGAGATATGCTTCCATGGTCTGTTTTTAAAGTTCAGGCAGGAATGCTAATAGCTGTGATAGTTACATGTTCTCTAGTTGTGTTAGTTATATGTTCAGATGAGATGGTATCTGATAAGTGTAACTTATATGAAATATTTTCATATCCAGCACTGGCTAGCATGTCAGTGTAACTTGAAATAAATGTTTTGTTTTCATCTTATTTGACTTTTTTTGGTTTTTTTTTCTTGTTTTTTTCCTTGAAATCAGGAGTTACATCATGAACAATTGTATAGAGTAGATGGATGCAATGGCAGTATCCAAAATACAATAACAGTAACAGTGAATGCTGGAGGTTTATACATGTTGTGAATTGATTAAGGTCTCCTGCAGTGTGAAACAACAGCTGCTTTGGTTAATGAATGAAACCAAAATGTCAAGCTGGTCAGTCATTAAATAATCATTGAAAATCCATCCTAGATTTTCCAGTTCCAGTTATGTGGTCTAGAAAATCTGGAGAGAAATCCATGAGACTAATTCAAATGTCACTCTCTGACCTTTCGAGAAGAAAAACATTATCGCCTCTGATGATTTGCTCTCTGCTTTTTTTTTTTTTTATTATTATTATCTGGCAAATCTCCCGTGCAATCCCTTCATGTGTGACACGGCTCTCCCCCGAGGGAAGGGGGAGACACTGATCGAATTACAGATACCTTCAAAAGAAGCATCCAGACATCCTCCGTCGAGGACGTCCACGTCTATAGTTAGCCTTTGTCAGATAAGCGCCCCCATTGTACCAGAGGTCCTCCAGCACTGTGGGGGAGCCACCCCACTGACTGCCCACAGGAAGCTGGTATCAGTGAAGGCAAGAGGACAAAACATTCACAAATCACTTTTTCACTGCATAAATACCAGTGGCTCAGGGCGGGTTTCAAGCCAAGTGTCATCCCAGACACTTATTTTGTACTGTGCCATACCTTCAGAAGATCTGGGTTTTAACAACACCATTCCGGTAATGTAATTCGCTTCATTTTACAAGCTAGAGCAGCATGGCCTATTTGCGATGTAAGGGGGTCTGGCAGTTCTCTCTTGAGCAGAACAGAGGCAACATTTTAAGAGCTCATTTACTGTAATTTATAGCATCTCAGGATCTAAGGATGCACATAGCACTACATGCTTTGCACCTTACTTAGCCAAAGATAACCCAGAAACTGAATAACATGAGTGAGAGAGAGTCCTGCTGCCCTCAATAAATTCAACATTTATGCACATTGGCTTTTTCAGCTTCAATTTATCTGTCAGTTTTGAGTGTACCATTATCATTTAAAGCTCTTCTGACCCCTGTGGTTAGGCTAAGTGCAGTGTTCTTTCAATGACTAAATCCAAAGACGAGATCAGGCAAGACCAGAAAGATCTTATTCAGAAAATAAATAGCTACCCACCTTGATATTTCTTTTCGAAAAAAAAAAAACACCTGTTGCTTATTGTGTAGATGACAGTGAAAGTATACATAGCAATATATATAATTAAAAGTGAAATATTTGAAGTAATGTGTGTAAAATGTGCACCATATATGTGCTTTGCTATAGGGTGTTGTGGTGGCTACATCAGTCTAGTCACCCAATAATCTACAGATCGGGCACAAGGCATGCTGGGTATTAACATAGCTGCTCTGCTGTTCCGATCCATATGTTCTCCTCATCAATTATATCTCACCCCTCTAATAATTTAATATAATATGGTCCATCCAGTGGCTCTCCTGCACTGACCCCTGCTGTGTCCAACACGCCTGGATTACATTGCTACCTGTGTTGTTCTGTGAAACTGCTCCCTGCTTAGTTTCAAAGATTTCCCCAGCGCTCAGAGCTATGTGGACTCCCCCTCTTCCAGACCTCTGACACCAACATCTGTTCTCAAATTAACAGCAGTCAATGGTGATAATGCCCACCAGCTGCACCTGAATTCAACATTTCACGCTTGACCCTGCCCAGCCAATCAAATGCGCTCAGATGCACAGGCTAAATTTGGAGGACCTGCATCTGTTTCATAGTTTTTGATCATACCTGCCTGTAGGAGTCAGTACACGGAAACACAGCATCAAGTCATGCAATATTGTACTCTGAGCCACAAGGTGCTGTAGAGAGGATTGCAACTGTGTATTTATTTGTTCATTCATTTATTTATTTTCAAGAGGAAACTTTAATCTTGCAAACTGGCACTGCGACCAGATACAGGATTTCACCACCAGACCATTGTCTGTTAGCTGAAGGCAGACTCGACTACCGTGTGGATTTGTGGTTTGGGGCAGAGGATTTGTGCACGTGAAAACAAAGCGTCTGTGATTTCATTAGCCAAAAAAAAAAAAAACAAAACAAAAAGAAAAAAAAAAAAACGCTGTTAATTTGTGGCTCTGTGAGTGATAAAAAGCCATCGGACGCATCCTCCTCTGAGCCTGCGCTTTAATGAAGTCGCACTTCTTTTCCCGGCTATTTCCCACGGTCCTCAGGGACCTCCGAGGCAGTCACACACACCCCCCCAGCTCCACAGTGATGAAGCGGAGGCAGCCACTGTGATTGACAGTTAGAGACAAACTCCCCCGCGAAGGTAGCACTACCAGAGACAGACCCATCACTCTCCAGGCTTCACAGACTCACACTTGGTCGATTCACAAAACTGAACACTGTCATGGATTCTGCTGTTCACAGCTGAAGCCAATGTGCGCATTACATTACTGGCATTTAGCATATGCTCTTATCCAGAGCGACTTACATAGGTTACAATTTTTACATGTTATTAATTTATACAGCTGGATATTTACTGAGGCAATTCTGGGTTAGGTACCTTGCCCAAGGGTACAGCAACAGTGCCCCAGCGGGGATTCAAACCAGCAACCTGTCGGTTACAAGCCCTGATCCTTACCACTATGCCACACTGCTCCTGCCTCTGCTGTGCATGTAATGTTATGTATGAAACATGTTTAAAGCAGCTGCTGTAGCCCAAATAAATGAGCCATGCAGCTCGAAGGTTGATGATATAATCACAGCCAAGCGTAGGTGGCATTTTATTTTAAAAGCACTGGGATGCCCCAGGATTTTAGAAATGAGTGTTTGTGATGAAGCCTAGCATCAGTAAGCTTGCCACTGGTGTACAGATTTGCTGTAGGTGACTTGTATTGGAGTCCCCTTGGCAATTGTGTTTCAATGCAAAAAGAAAACGATTCTAGACTTTCATAAACCAGCTGCTTTTAATCCTCTCACAGATAATACACAGTATCTTTTAATATGATTATTTCACTTCACCCATTGTGGGGCCTCTTCTCTGTCATATTTTGCATTTTGAGCTTTTCCTGGGAGTGTGGAATATGTATTTATGCATATAATGTTCGCATAAAGAGGAAGCAACGCACTCAAAGTAGCACCAAAATGACCCATCTTCAAGAATGCAAAATCTCAGGTATATTCCGCTGAGAAGGACCAGACAATTTAGAGGGCTAATGAACAGTTTTGAGTACATTACCTCTCAGCTTCGTCCTGTTTATAAGTCAGTGTCTTGTGTGACAGCCATGAAGGGTAGAGCCACCTAGTGATACAGTAGGAACCACTGTGTGTGTTGATACGGTTAAAAAATTATTGCTGGTGCCACTCTTTTTTCAGATAAAACAGAGGGCCAATAAATATGAAATATTAAATATTCAATACCATAGTTGAGCAGTATTGAAACAAACCTGTCATAACAGGCGCCGACGTTCTGTGTTGTTTGTGTGCACACAAAGCAGTACTGTATATCCATGCAAATTGATCTATCACAACAAGTGAAGGCGGCTCTCCTTGGAAAAAAGGACAACAAAGCAATCATGCTAATACACAGATGTGTTTCTAAGGAAGTACGGTTGCATGTAAAATTGAATGTTGACAGGCACAACAATTAAATCCTCACGCAGGCCTCAGCAAAAGTGGGAGTGGAGCAGAAGCCGGCTGGTTTGGCATTCATTAGCCCCGGGAACAGACGCAAAGACCCTGGAGACGTCTGTCACGTGCTTCCTGTTCGCTGCTCTATGATACAGTATCAGTCAGGAGGAGCCTCTGTTTTTCCACTACAAACAGCATCTCAAGCCAGGAGCTCTCTCAGCACAGAGATACAAGACTATGTTGTCTTTTCAATAAAGCGCTGCAACTCTGCCAGTCTATACAAGCCTGGAAAAATTCTTCTGGAAACTACCTGATGAAAAACAGTGTGGATGTGTCTTGAAGTCCTAATGCTCTCTACACTAGGTTTGCTGCCCTTCCTCAGTCTCAATGCTGATTCATGCTCAGCTTTGTGATATGCATCTTAGCCAGAATAATATTTCAATAATCAGGCACTTTAAAAGGAAAGGGCTAAATTGGCACAAATAATCCCAGGTGCTGGGACACCTGAGGTTCTCCAGATATTTATGCCAGCCAAGCACTTGATGGAATGAATTAAGCTTTTGGCCTCAGTTCTGAGGAAATGGAGTCTCTGGTAATTTGCAGCTCACCAGGACTGGAGCTGTGTAGTTAGTCCTTGGCTGAATGTCGATTTGCCAGTATTTCCACTGAGTGACTGTTTGGAACAAAGAGAAAACATCAAGAGGTTGCTGTTCTGGAACAGCTCCTACAAAGAATCTTACATCAGGAATGACATCATAATGTCTTTCAAGATTGAAGAACAATAGGACAATGCTATCTATTTATCAACTCATTCTGTCTAAAATGGAGTTTAACAAAAAAAAAAAAAGCCAGAATACAGTACCACAAGGATGGTTAACACACCATCTAACTGATAACAGTTTCATTTTACCATCTTTCAGCATTGCTGTATATCACTGAACTTGTATTTGGTGCATTGTAATGTAAGCTCATTGCAATAAGCTCTGTGCTACCCCCTTGGCTCACATTGACCATCTGGGCAATTGTGTTACTCTGATCCTTTTCAGGTTTCAGAGCTATGAGAAATCACAGCCTTCTGCCGCAGCCTGGGCCGCCTGCTGCAGTGTTCCTTATTTAAAGTGCAGAACAATGACATTTATAAACAGCATGTAATTCTATCGGGGTGACTCAACCGCAGAAAGAGCACAAACAAAGTGTTGACTGTGAGGAGGGTTAGGGTGACAGCCGCCTCGCTTCAGCGCCGGCTCTCCGCCGCCACCGCCGCTCCGTGACACCAAGAAATTAAATTCAGCAGCTGCGATATAAAAACAGAGACCGCGTCCCGTTTCATAAACGCGGCCGTTTTTGATTTTCAAAACACTACCCGTTTCCCACAACTATTGACACTCAGTTTCATTTTTTTAAAAAGAGAACTGGACTCTCCTCATTGCGCTTCTCTTTCGGAGGCTTCCAGAATCCCTCACGCGGTGAACTCTCCGCAGCGCGCACACGGAAGAAGCACTGCACGGAGGGGTTCAAAAGTTCACATGCAAATACACCTCGCTGCCGATCAGTGAATATGTTAATAACCAACCCAGCTCTAAACTGGGCTAGATAAAATTTTATTTTATAGCGACATGAAGTGGCTCACTGTTAACAAGGGCTATCATGTTCATCATGGCTTGTTTCCATGCAAAAATACAGTGCTTAGCTTGACGTTATATTCAGATAGAAAAGAAGATGCAGCTACTCTGTCATCTTTACAAATGGTTTCCACTGAATGGAATGTAATCACCTTAAGTGAATAGTATACTGTCACTGTGTTACCAGGTGAATACCTGCATTTTAGCAGGTGATTGACAGGAAGCAAACAGGTACTGACAAAGAACCATTCGTTGTACTCAGGTATATTCTGTGAGTTAGGCTACTATATGTTTCACTCACCGTTATCATACACAATCATTTTTATCTTTCTGATTTCAGTGAAACTTACATGTAATTCCACGATATGCGTCTTGCCATGTTAATAACGCCTTTGTTTTTCATAAATACACTTCCAGGCCTGTTACATAAATACTCATATTTTAGCATGAAGATAGTAAAGAATGCTAATGCTATTGATTCTTTTATGTGATATCCACAGATTGATCTGAGGTCATTGTACACAACAGACTACACAGCCAAAGGTCAATTCACAACTACTGATAAATCTGCAGTGTTACTCTACAGTTTCTATGGTTTATTTGCTCACTGCATTATTTGCTTAACAGACACACTTTTCTAGAGGTACTGACATATCACCTGTTCATACAGCCAGACAGTTACTGAGGCTTTTCAGGGTAAGTACATCGATCAAATGTACAATGCCACCACCACACCAGGAATTCAAACTGGCAACCTCTGGGATACAAGCCCTGTCTCTATCCACTTTGCCACACTGCCACATCAGCACTATTTATATCACTATGCAAATATAAAGTGTTCCAGTTAACAGTATAGGGTTTATGACAAAGCGTGGAACCTCGTGATCCCCAGAGCTTAGAGGAGCAAGCAGTCGCCTGGAGTCAGTTCCCCGGGGCTGCACCACAGAACTGACGACACGCAAAGGCCTGTGCTGGCAGCTACACAAAGGCATGCTATTCTTATATGAAAATTACAGTGATCCCTGCCTGAGACAGTGAGGGATAGAGGGAGGAAGGAGTAGCTTTCCCTGAGAGTCACCACTCCTGCTTTGATCATCCTATCAGACCAGCCCGGCTGCAGAATGCCAGTTTGTGTCGAAGAGGCAGCAGAAACCAACCTCTCTTAATCACAGAGGCGTCGCAAGCGCGTCACTTGACAAGAGCTGGAAAACTACAGGAGTGGAAACAGGAAAGCACCCCCATCCCGCTAGAGGGAAACATCTAATAAAAACTCAGACGTGATGACAAGGAGAATCTCAATACCCTCTGTATAAGTTCATTTCTATTAATATGCATTACATTATTAGCACTGAGCAGGTGCTCTTATCTAGAACACCTTACCTAGGTTGCAAGTTTCTTACATGTTATTTTTTATCACATGTTATCCATTTATACAGCTGCATATTTATTTTGGCAATTCTGTAAAGTACCTTGCCCAAGGGTACAACAGCAGTGCTCCAGTGAGGAATCGACCCTGTAACTTTTACATTAAGAGTCCTGCTCCTTACCACTACACTACACTACACTGACGCCCATTTGATGCAGGAGTGATATTGTTCGAATGTCTGGTGACTGCAGATGGTTTTCTAGCGTGAGAAATCTTAATAAGGGAGAAAGCACTACTTAGCCTGAACCTTCATTCGTACTTGTCTAAGGATTTTAACCTTTTTCCCTTACAACGATAAGGTCTCATGAGGTACTCCTTAGTTATACATTTGACTCAGTTCTCTGCATTTGCATCCCAATCAAACGGAATCAAACACTGACTGCATGAACAGCCCTTGTGATGTCATTACTCAGGTATTAGCACTAAGCGCTCGACTCACGAGGGGATCACTTAAAAGCAAAGATCCAAGTCCAAGAAACAAAATGCCAGCTTAAAAAAACAGCTGTTCATTTAACCAACCATTTCAAATAGAAAATGCCCCAGTTACCCTTAGATAAGATTGAAGCAACGGTAAAAACAATGATAACCGGCTTACTGTAATTAGATTTTTTTTGTTGTCAGTCACAATAGCTTCAGTCAAACCCAGCATTTTCCATCGACCCTGCCTATGAAGGTGAATTTGAATAATCCTCTTCTTACACAGCACTGATGAGATAATTTTGTTCAAACGTCCCTTTTCCAGTGTTTTAGTTACCATAGAAACATGCCGATCACGGTTAATTCTCAGAGGACCATGATCCTTATCCCGCCTGTTTCATTTTACCCTTGCTTTGACCCTTTCTCCCTCTTTCCCTTTTTCACAGCGATGCATATTTAAGACTCTCACGCTGCTTTCCTCGTGTGCTGACCTTAACGAAAGAGTCTGACAGCTGATAGCGCGTATGGCTCAGACAGAGCTGCGGACTCCGAGACCGACTCCGTTTAAACGTCTGCAGGGGAAAAAAAAAATCACATCGCAGTTCTGTCAAAACAATAAACAGCGGCCTATTGGCTGCTGAAACACAACTTTACTGACAAAACACAAACCCTTACGGCTGGTGGCCTGCAGCATTGAAAAGGCATTTCGAAATTAGGGCATGCTGTACATTTAAAACAAAATCTACAGATTGATTCCTGCAGCCAAGCATGCCCTCCTACAAATCCTGAGATGTGAAACGCTTTTTTTTTTTGTCATGATTAAGTCTATCTTAGAAGTAAGTGCTGAAAACGAGCTCATTTCCGTCAAATACTTATAGCATTTTTCTACATCTGATCCATAATTGATGGATGGCAGTAAGGATTACAGCAGTCAGCTATTCCCTGTGAGGATTTTCACGTTTCTTTACAAGATGGGATATAGCAGCTTATGCAATACATAAAAAATGAAACTGTATAAGTATGCTGTTTACAAAGGGTAACGCTCGACAAACTTCTTAAATTCAAAATGTCAACGTATCTATGCTTGTGATGGAATATGCAAATATTCCCTCTGTCAAAGAACAGCCTGCATCAGTGTGTGGAGTTAGATTAGTTTGGGGGAAAAATGACCCATAATAAAAATTACTAGTTTGCTTAGCAGATGCAGTTGGCATGAAGTGTCCTTCGCAAAAAGGAAAAAAAGCAGTGGCTCACTTGGGAGTTGAACCTGCAGCTCTGATACCTGACACAAGAACGGCTCCTAAACACTACACCACACTGCTGCCCTGCCGTGTTGTGGTATGGCTAAAGCACTGATTGAACTCACACAGGTCTGTCTGTACCAGATAGAGGACCCCTGTGCCACACCCGCTCCCAGTCAGCCAGCTCAGCGACGCCCAGTTCAACCTGCTCAGCCAGACCAGCCACGCCCAGTTCAGCCTGGCTCAGCCGCTCCCACTCATCAAGCACACCTGTGACCCATCCTCAATCAAGCCCTGGCTATTTAAGGACTCAGTTCAGTTGCCTCATTGTGAGGTATTGTTTCCCCTGTGACATTACCAAGCCTGCTTTCTGACTGTGCTATTCCTGGGCTTTGACCTCTTGCCTGTTCATTGGACCTTGCTTGCGATTTTGGATTGGTGTTCTACAGCTTCCTGTTGCTGACCTGTTTTGTCCCTGACCACATTTTTGGATTCTGTGATTAAAGCCCTTAACCGCTTGGATAATCTGGATCCCAGTCTGTTTCATTACACCCTGCTTTGAGACAGAATAGTCATTATATGCAGCTAGGTGACTGCCCCAGAGGAAATGCTATTCGGTAAGAACAGGACATTCTCCACCATCCCCAGCCAGCGATGCCAGCCATAAGCAAAGTGTTGTTTTCTAAACTGAATCCTATTTTCTCAGCTATTTTCATCTCCTTCAATGGCTGCCAATTAGGTCCAATTTTCCACCCACACTTACTTAATTGTGTACATTTATTCCATTGTGCTCGGTTCCATCATTTCATTTAGCTCAATGATCTGAAATTACTCTTGTGAGAATAAGAGTTAAGAAGACCCTCTTTCACAGGAGCTGGAGGGATGGAAAGGATCAGTCAACAGACCACGCCCCCCAATCAAATTTCCCATCATATTGGACTGGCTGATTGTTCTGAGAATCAGGAGTGATGTTGTGGTATTGGACAGGTGTAGGATCAAAGGGGTACCTCAGGGCCATGATATCAGCAGCAGGGGTACAGAGGATGGTCCAGGTGAGACAGGTGAGGTAGCGCTGATACCCGGGACATTGTGGTCACTTTACAGCAGGTGCCAGGAGCCAGAGAAGCAAAAGGTCCTGGCGACAGCACTGGACCCTGGCAGTCACACATCTGCAGGACACAAATGACAATCAAGATGGTTTATTGTCATATTTATTACTAGTAATACTAGTCATAGTAGTGGTAGTAACAGCACTACCTATAGCAGCAGTTGTAGTTGTTGATATGAAAACAGTATTGATAGGCTTGAATCGGTGAGGAGCATCCTCTCTATAGCAAACTGAGGTTACATGGAGCAAAAGCAGCAGGGAACCCTTTATAATCTCTTAAATAACATGCAGTCTTCTGATATTGCTGTCATTATATCTGCCATTGCATAGTTGACCAGCGTACTGCTATTTCCTCCTTAGCCTGTCTTAATTCCAGCATTAAACATTAAATTAGGAATACACCGCCTTTTTAGTAGAGGAACTACAAAAAGGAGAAAAAAGGAATTAGCCACACTCATGGTTATACAGCTAATATCCAGGCATTACACCGAGTCTTTTTTCTTTCTTTTTTTGTCATAGCTGAACGTGGACAGAGAGCTCAGGACACATCAGGCTCTGGTTCTCCGTATCACTCCATATCTTTGTCATATTTAACCCTTTAAGGTACCAGGACTCACGGCCCAGGGTGGTCATAGGAAGGCACTAGAGGCAGTGATGTATTTCACAGTAAATGAGGAATTTATTAACATGTGCAGAAAAAAAGGAATGAGGGGTCTTATTTACAGTGAGGACAAAAACAGCACAGTTACACAAAAAACGCTTCTCTTAGGCAGAGACTGGTATCTAACAACCACACAAAAACTTGCTGAACTTGCTGAAAATTCAGAAATGCAATATGTCACACAGTTCCCTTTAATCTGCCACCACAGGCTGTGTGAATACTCTGGAATGCTGGGGTCCTTCTCTCTGCTATGTGGCTCCAATTCCAAACAGATACTTACAGCGCAACACCAAGCCCATGTCAGACTGAGAGCATGTCACAGCCACATAGAATTAATTACATAATTATGTCTTAATTTTAGACATGTGGCCTGTTGGATGAGAGCTCATTCCTTCACAAGGCACTTACGTAACCTTGTTCAACACATTCGCTAATTACAGCTCTGAAAATATCACCCTGCGATCAGCCTGTACTCATTAGAATTCCTCTGCCATGACAAACATATCTCTGTCCATCACGTTCCTGCCTTAAATGCCTTGGAAAAAAAAAAATCAACCTAATTCAAAGAGCAAAAAGGGGACATTGATCAATCTTCTGTGGTATTCATGTGCTGTTAACTTTTCAACATATAGAGGTCATTCCAAAATGGGTTGTTTATAAAGAGAGCCAGCAGAACTATAACAATAAGAGCAGTGTGACTGTGAGACTCCCTGAGCAGGCGGCCGTTGTGTTTAAAGCGTATGTGATGCTTTTGGAGTGCTCCTGTCATTGTGCGCTGTGTGTCAGAACGTGTCCTGAGGGGTTATCAGCGAGATGTGGAAAAGGTCAGAGCTGACAAACGTCATAGAGATGTGTCCATTCCTTTCGGTCACGCTGCGGAGACAGGTGTGAAGACACCTCATGATGTGACCAATTAGCTCTCTGTCACCTGTCCTGCCAGCCCTCATTTCCCCCTGTGACAATGTCACCTGTGTCTGTCTCCCTCTCTGCTAGTGTTGGTGGAAGCTATTTCTGTGCCACTGGTTGTTTGGGATTTTTGGACATTCCTATTTTTTACATTGTTCTTACTCTTGTATTCTTTATTCTTATTTCACAACATTATACATGTTGTGAAAAATTACAGTTAGCCTGACTTTTCACAATCACAATAACTCTCCTGCCTGTACTGTGTGTGTATTTGCCTGTGTGTGTGTGTGTGTGTGTTTGTGTGCTCACATGCATGTATGAGTGTGTGCATTTTGGAGCACCTCGCCCCTGATGAATCAGAATAACAGAAATTCAACCTCTCTCCACACACGTCCTGATATTCATGAAGCCTTTGAGAGACGCCAGATGCATCTCCCACAAATGATGGCGATTACCATAGCTCTTGTGCACACAGCAGAGAATCAGCTTTATTGTCTTGGGCTTCAAACAACGTCACCGCAGACACGGGCGGGCTTTAATGCTCTGTCCTGCAAAAGACGGGGAGCAACACGCCACCCCTGTTTACCGTCACAGCGTCCAAAACACAGGCCGGCCTTAATGAGGAGAGGGAAGCTCGCCTCCCGCCTCTCGCTTCTACAGACTTCTATTTGCGTGGATGTTTCTGTAAGGCCAAACGCTGAGTCATCTTCAGTGAACCAAACAGAACGAAGCCTGCTTTGAATGAGCGGCCTATACAGACGGCTGCAGCAGAGCACTGAATTTTCCATCTGTTATGTAAAACTCAAGGCCTCCGGTCTGTTGCTCAGGGAGAGGGGAGCTAGAGATCCAGCCCTTCTCACGCCAGTAGTAGGAAAACTGCATGTGAGAAGCCAGGGTCTTGCCTGTAGCCAGCAGAGCCCTGTTTGGCTTTCTGTTCAGCTGACAGTAACAAATCAGTTTTAAGTCTAGCGTGCCAAATGTCATACAGGTCTGTTACTGTGTCGTCCACAGAGGTACCACTAAACAATACCCTTCACTCATTAGTTTGGGTCAACCATTGTCAGTGTGACAGGAGAGAGGGATAGAAGAGAAACACAGTTCAATACTGCTCAATACTTCAGAAATAAGAAAATCAGAAATAAGCCTACACCACTATGATGCCTCCTTCTTGGATATGTGCATTTTTCTCCTACGTTTCCATACTGGACAACTACTGGAAATGAGATCAATGTGGTGCTGTATGCTTCTATGACACAGCTGTCAATATGATGGAGCTTATATTGTGTTTTTGTGGTACTGTGTGCTGTCGTGCACATAGGCATCCTTTCACATAGATGGCGCCACCATATGACAATGGACATGCAAAGAGAATATAGTGTGGGGCGAGGAGAAGGCAGTGTGGAAAAACAGAGACTTAACATACTGCTGCTGCTTTTGCTCCTCAGTTCACTGCAGTTCGCTGCCAGTGACGACGGTCTCACAGAATCACTAGGGGGGTTCAGCCCAAATGGGAAACAATTAGGGGTAGCCTCGGGCTATGAAGGTTCCGGAACCCCAGAGCGGTGCCATTAACACGTAATCACTGCAATCTATTCTCACTCCCGGATCTGCTTCTCCTTCAAAAGATTTCAGTGGTCCTCATAAAAAACACTGAGTTTCAGAGTATAGGAAACATTCAAAGGGACATTTAAAGAACTGTGCGTAACCCCGTGGACTGAATGTTCCGGAAATTATACAGGAGAGACTATACATGCAATCAGATTGGTATCACCTCTGTCATATAACACATAATAACGTATTTCTCAGTAATAATGACACAACACCATGGACAATAATGCTATAATTACGACAAAATCCTAACTCACACATATTTACACTTCATGTGTGTGCGTAAAAACCTCACGCTCCAAGCATGTATTTTTGGCTCCCTGGCTCAAACAGACACACAAGCAGCTCAAACTGTGATTGGAATTAACTAGTCAGAGCAGAGAAAGGGCAGGCAAGTGGGAAGCACAGATGAATTGAGCTCACGTTGGAGGAGATGAGGGGGCATATTATCGGCCCATTAGCTCTCATTACGAGGAGCTATAGAAAAACTGAGAAACAACCTCCGGTGTACAGCGTATCAGAAACCGCTGCACGGTGTCGTCCTTTGAGACTGGCCCAGATCAGAACATCGAGTACCAAGCCGAACACACCGAGGCGGGCCGGGCTACGCTGCCAGCCGTGTGTCAGAAACTGCCAGAGAGGTGGCAGCCCCGCGAACTGCCGCGAAATATTAGAAGCCATCTGCTCGACAGCGCATATTTTACACTTAATCACCGCCCCGGTACATTTCTGTAGTCTCTGTACCTGCATTGCCTGAGCGTAATTCGCCAGCCGTTCGCCACTCTTTCTCCCCAGCCATCCTCCCCCTGACAGCTGACCTTTAACTTCTCAGAGTCTGATTTAAAGCCTCTCTAAACATTGTAGTTATGTCGTTCTGAAGGCTGGTCTGAGTTACAGCGGTGATATATTCGCCGCCTGTCAGTGCTTCTTGCCATCATTTTTCCTCATTCAGTTTTGCTTGTATAGTTCTCTGCTGAATCTATAATTCGTAACAAAGTGACCAATCAGAAGAACCCTCCAAGCTGCCGCATGGATAACCATTGGCTGGCTGGAGCTGGCTATCAGGTCCTGATAACCCTCTGATGTGAAAATGAATTTCACCATCAGCGAAATGCAGCACAGAGTCCCACGCAAGACACACAGGCCAGGGCTACGAGTACAAGCCTTCAGGCATCTGCACCCAATGCCAGAGCTGCATTTGGGGTCAGCAGAGGGACTCTGTCCCAGCAAAGCCCTCTGTTTTAATGTTTGGAGGTGTCTGTGTCTGTGTCTTTGTTGTGTAGAGAGCACCGTGATGTAGACAGGATTAATTAGTCTAGTCTGCCTGTTAGTTACCTCATCAGAGTGTCTCTCATTTCATCCAGATGTCACTGTCACTGCAGCTAAATGTTTGGGACTTAACTCGGCAGCCTGGGACATTACTCACCCTAACATACGCACTTACACACTCACACAGACTAACACACACACATGCACACACATACACACACACACAGACACACACACACACACACACACACACACACACACACACACACACACACACACACACACACCACCTGAAAAAGCCTGCTTCTGTCTTATGTGTCAGTCACATTAAGCGTTATGTTGATGCCAGACCTCCCACTTTCAGCAGCTAATTCCAGGATATTTCACTACGGCCAAAAGGCATTCAAGACTGCATTCACATATGAATTTTTTAGCTCTCTGTGTCTTCATTATATTTATATCTTGAATATTGAGAGGCAGGCATATACATATACAGGCATATACATTGATTATGCCTTGACTGTAGGTAAATTGTGTCTGTTATATTATGCATTGTGGCCCTCAAGTAATTTAAAGCTGCAAATTACCAATGAAGTAGCCGGTTCCCTAATCGCAACTCTCCGCTGCCAACAGTTGTGTGCTTAGGAGATTTTATATGATGAATTTTATTTTATATAAAGAGTTTTGTTTCTGTTATTCAGGGTGTCGTGATGTAGCATGTGCGAGGTTTCCAAGTTTAAGTTATGTGCATGTGAGCTGAACAAAGTCACAACATCTGAAATATTTTCCCATATGAATCCCCACAGACAGAAGCTTTTAATGCTCTCACTCTAAGTCAACATTTTCTTGCGCTGATTATCTGACATGCATGCTCTTATAGACTATGAATCTTATCAGGTCTACTGAAGGCCTGAGTAAGTTTTGCTTTAAAGCAGAAAGCTCATTGTTGCAATTTCAAAAAAACATGATTCTTCCCTAAAGGCCTATCCACATCTGAGTTCAGATATTGCTACCTGAGTCTCATTTAACAGACTTCTGCAAAGGCAGTGGAGATTTTTCTTTGATCCTGACTATTCAGTGTAATGTGATAAAATCCCATCAAAGGGGCTTACATCGAAAGGGTTGACATGGCTTTCGCTCTTTGCAGGGGAACTCAGGCCATAGGTCAGGAGGTTCAGCCATACTAATCAAAACACAGAGTGGTGAGGTCACCGATTTAGGCTGATGTAACCTCCACTTACCAAGCACAACTGTTCTCAGACTCTAAAGAGTATTTAAACTGACATGTTAAGCTAAAGCTGCACTTAAAACTGCGTTTATAAAAAAAAGAGGGCAGTTTCTGAACAGAGGCAATGCTGAGGCGTTAATGATATGAATTTTGATAAACATGTATTTTCTTTCTTTGCTTCTTATTCTGTTAATCTCAACAAGCAATCAAATGCACTCCATGCAGAGAAACTATTGTGATGTCATAATGAGTGATGCTAAGTATAGTTAATATGGGGTTAAATGGGCAAAGCAGTTTGTGAAAATGTGACTCCTTGTGTAACTTTCACAGGAAGTCAAGCTTTCCAGGACTGTAGAGAGAGACCTGAGAGGACACTGGCTTCCAACTGTCTCTGTCAACACCTAAACAAGACTTTTTGACACATTTGAGGGTGTGAAAAGAGATCCCTGCATAGCAGCCAAATCAGGCTTTTAATAACGGCAGGACCCAGAAACAAGGTCTCTGCGGCAGCTTAGAGGGTATACTCAGGCCCTACCATGCATAAAGTGCAGTTACTATATCAAGGGGAACTTTCTGAAGGATGTCAGAGACTCTACTGAGTCTCTTTTTCTCAGAAAGGACACCGCTGTCTTCCCCCTGAGTTGAAGTTCAACTATACAGTGAACAGATCCTCCTGTCCTGGAAAAATGATTTTACCAGGCCTCTGAGAGCCCAGCTGAATGTATTTTTTTCCTTAAGTGTTTCTGATTGTAGGAGCACAGCAAATATAAAGAAATATGTTATAATCAGATACTGTTGCTACTAAATTTGTCATACAAAGGTCTCAAGGCAATGTGACTCAAAGAATGTGACCTCACAGAACTTCAGTTCTCTTTTGTCTCTGTCCTGTGGGTCATATTCTGGAAAAACCCCTACAAATAACAGGAATTTGCCCAACAAGCTGAATACATAGGGCAAAAGAAAGAACTTGTGAAATCACCTTCAAATATATTTACCATAAGCCCCTTAAAAACCTCTTAGAGTGGAGATATTTTTCCATTCCTCGCCCTTTTCTCCTCTCTCAAAATAACAGCTTAAAACTTCTAACACAGGGGGTTGCACATGCAGGGTGTCTGATATCATTTGAAATATTGCACTCGTGGGATTAATAATACAGACTCAGGCATAATCAAAGTGAGATCTACTCTAAGATATTGTAGATTATGCAGGAAAACTGTATTTTTACACTTTTTCCCCAAAGGGCTTTCATTTAAAGTGCATTTCTGAGTCAGTTAATGAGCCTGATAATGAAATGTAGGTATTTCCAAGGTGAGCCATTAAAATGACAGTAAGAACTGCATAAATTCTGGAATGTGCTTATGAAAACAGATTGTAAAAGGATTTCACTAAAATTAGATGCAGCTGGACTCTACTTTGTGTAAATCCTTTCTGAGGTTCATCTTAATACTTTCTGTCAATGAATTGAGTTTGTTTCATAACTGTGACCAGTGAGCACTGGTGAATACTGTTGGCCTGCTTCTTATTTGGGACACTGCAAGCATGCTGCCTCAGCTCTCAGTATACATCAGGGCAATTAAGCTGCTACTGAACAGCTGTGAAAGCCAATGAAACATTACCATTTTAATTTGCATTTTGCTTTCCATTAGTACTCTTTGAGAAACTTTAGAAGGGAACCTCTTTACCACAGATAATTGCTCTCAAAACTTTGTAAAATGAACTTTGGAAAAAAAAACCCCCTAAGCCATGATCCAACTGCACCTGAAAAGAGTCAAAAATGCAGAAAGCTCCATCCACAAGACAATTAGATTAATGAAAATCACCCACAAGACCATTAAACCAACGAGAAATGAGCATCTACTGACACGAGAAGGAGGCTGAGCAAAATAACGAGCACTCTGTATGGAAATTTATTTGACAGTGGTCACAATTTAAATATGGAGACTCAGAACAGTGTTCATATAATGGGAACCCATAAAATGTAATTAAACCCCACGACTGTGAGTTCCATACTTCTAAATGCAAGAGTAGATTTTGACAGCAGATGTCTCGGGCAATTCTCATTACTGTAAATCAACACAGCAAAAGTCTTCAATCACTTTCAAAGCTGCGTCAAGCAAGGCAGACGTTTTAGGGTGCCTGTTCCTATAGGATTAGATATTTTTTACCCAGTGGAAGGATCGCACCACCCCTGTGCAGACACATCATTAGATATTAAGCATCCGTTCTATGGGCGACTGCAGGAGACCGGTAATTAGATATAATCTCCCTTGAACGGCAATGCAATTTAAGCCAGTGAAAAGAGAAGTTGACATATGTCAAACTGGTGGTTAACTAAATTTGGCACCTGGTGTCACAGCATGTAACTGGTTACATTATTCCGTGGGGATGTGGCAGGTACACTCGACCATGACTCACTGGCAAAACCACTTAAGTGCAGCCTCCTATGGACAGAGTCTCATGGAGGGAGCTCAGCATCAGCACCAGGGCAGGAGGTGAAGGGCCCCATAAGACAATGCTGCAGTAAAGACTATTGTGTGACTTGACTAAAGATAATGTATAAAACCAAGATGTCAGACTCTGGAAACTTACGCAGAAAATTCTCTCCCCGCATTGTTGAACCTAAAGCTCCATTGTGCAAACTTGTTGAATTGACCTATTTAAACAGAAACTGAAATCACAGATATTCAGTATATTGTGACGAGATATTCAGTTCCCATTCCTTCTGTCCTTTGTCTAGAAAGTTCTGGATAGCAACAGCAGGTTCTGGCGCTGCTTGTGTTCCTATGCTAGCTATGTACATTCTGTTTAAGGCCATACCCCTACAAAAATAGCCGGCAAATCAGAAAACTTACAGCAGACTCTAGATGGCTGGGAGTTCAATCCCTAGCCGAACATGATGCTACAATTAGAGTGACACTTTAGAGACGCGCTTGCTTTGTAGTGTCTTGCAAACATCTCAGTGTGACTGTTTCCCTGCTCATCATTCAACATAATAAAACAAACATGCTTTCACAGAAACTCAAAGTGTGGTCTGTCTCTGAATCTCTTTCAGAGTCCATGCTACTGCGATGCTAACAGCTTCATTTCCTCGCTAAGTGTCGCTTTACTACGCAGATTATAAATCGCATTTTTTTGTAACTTGGACAGATTTGATTCTCCCAACAACTCTTGCAGCGTTAAGGCAATTTGCTGGTGGAAAAAATCCTGTGGTTTTCAGCAGAGAAAATGAGCTCAGCCGCTATGATCTCCATGGTAACGCACAGCTAAATCTATCCGGTGCTGGTAATGGCAGACACACGGCAGGCAATATGAAGCTGCAGCATTATGCCGGGGTCTTCTGTGCATTGATTTATTGATTTCCCAACCCTGCTGATCACTGTAGCACACAGACACACAGGAGTGATCAGAAAGAGGCCTGCACTGATACCACTCAATCATGAATTACTCGGAATTGGGACCACATACACACACACACACACACACACACACATACACACACACACGAGCACGCACACACACATCGGCGTATGCACAATCATACACACTCATACATGCAAACACACACACACACACACACACACACACACATACACACACAGGAGCACGCACACACACATCGGCATATGCACAATCATACACACTCATACATGCAAACTGAAATGTGATTATATACCATCAGAGAATATTTGTTCAGTAATATAACAATCTCCATTATGTAAATCACTGTGTGATACTACTGAGATTAAACCTGGTATTAATGTCAAAACCCAGTATTAATATCTACACCCAGTAATGTACCAAGAAAAAGTAAATGCTGTATATGTTTCTTCATCGGTGTTAAGGACTGTTCCATTGTTACTTTATATCACAGTTGATCATAACATAATTAAGTGAACAAATAAACAGAGAGTAGCAATCAAACCCCTCAGATGCCAACGATCCAACACCAGTGTGAGGGAGATTGACTTACTAGTGGGACACATGCTGTAAAGCTGCAAACACACGTATGTCAGCCATGAACTGAACTACAGGAGGGATATCAAATTCATGAACCTGTAAAAAATGTCTGCACTGTATCTATGGAGACGTCCTGTGGCAATGTTCATAACCTGTGAAGCCACAGACACCGCGGGTTATGCGCACTGTCTATTTTTGGACACCAGTGTGAAACACATGCTGTCTTGATTAAGTTGCGTGGGAGTTTTTCCCCTTCTGCCTTTGTGTTCCTCTAGGGATCCAAGATTTACCTTCTCAGATCATGAAGCAGTACATGTGGAACGGGGTACTTTGTACCAAGAACGTGGGAACGTAGGTAGCGGCAAGCATCTACATTGAAACATATGCTTTCTCTAATTACCTGCGATACAGCAAAGTGACCAAGCGAATGCTGTGAGGTTTGAGAATAAAACTAAGTACATTTAAGAATACTACACTGTTCACAGAACAAATACATAATCATATGGGCATACGATCGACCGAATGTATGATATAAACGCTGTAATGTGAAGGCCAAAACATAATTTGAAGGGATCTGAAGAGAGTAAACTCGGTTTTTTTCGGTTCGCTGTCCAAGGTGCTGAATGTGCATTTTGTCGAGTGAAGAACATATGTGAAATGCTTACCTCGCGCAGTACAATCGGCATTTGCGGAATCACGGTACTACACTCTGACTCAGCTGCTTTGACATTAATTCAGCTTACCTTTCCACATAAGACAAGAGGAATAAAAACCCATTTCCTCCATAGCAACCTAGAAGACCATCGGTGCGCTAACAAACACTAAAGAACCGAAATCAGCGCTGCTCTGACAGGACCTCTTCGCGTGCGTGTGTCGATTAATAAATATTTTAATCAATATATTTCGTCTCCTTCAAATGACTGTAGTTACAGCGACCTGCGTGTCATTGTTCAATCTGTTGCTACTGCCGCTTTCCCCAGCGTCTCTCTCAGCCACAGAGGTGAGCAAGTTGGTCAAGAGTGAGACTGCATTTCTGTGGGGAAAAAAGGAAATCCATTTCGTTTAAGGCTCCCGTCTCCTTTTTTGCTGTTTTACATTGTCTTATGTAATCACATCGGACGCGTGATCTAAACAGGTGCCTGTAAAGTATGTATGTGCATCTTTAACACAGATTTCCAAAGTAAAACAGCTGTCTGATGCAAAATACCTCATATCATAGGAAAGATGGTTGAACGTAGGTTGTATCAGAAATAGTGTTGCCGGGTTTATAGCGAAATCATACTTCAGTAACACGCATTATTAACAAACTGTGTTAACATCAGAGCTGCGCAATCAGACGTACGCTTTTTGTAATACTACGTGGAGCATCGTCAGAAATATAAGTACTATATATGCACTTATTTGGCAGCCCACAGTAAACTGTCGATTGCTTAAACTGTCACCAAAAGCCCATTTTCACGGCCCTAATATAAGCTCAACAGACTTGCCCGGTGATGACCTCGGTTCACTGACCCCGCCTTCCTCGCTGTAGACAGGGCTATGAAATCTTATGGAGTTCATGAAACTAGCAGTTTTCTGGGCTTTTCCCTCCATACCTTCCGCTATGTCATCAGACACCGGACACTCTCCCCCGAGCTGCACTCACACACACACACACACACACACACACACACACACACGGTGGTTTTGAACTAGGGCTTTCCAGGTCGCCATGGAGATGGAGTTCTTTTGTATCTATAGCTAATAGCTTATATATCACCTAATTACCAAAGACCTCTCCGCGACGACAATAACATCAGTCTAAAATGTAATGAAGATTGCCGAGTGCCTGGAATTATCCTAAATATAACGACTGTATGAATAATAACCCGTCCAGAAGATGTTCCCTTGATTGCCCTATGACACATGTTGGATATTATGCCTATTGTTACAGTAATGTGTTATATAATTGCCTACTCTGAGTAAATCAAACTAAACAGCTCCATTTCGCACCTTGCATAAGACTCAAGAGCAATATCGTGACAGCTCTTTCAACTTATTCTAAAAAAGGACACATTCAACCACCAAAACAATTTTGTCATGCCCAAGTACTGTTGAATATGTAGGGAAACACCTGGTAGCTGTGTATGTTTAGTACATATACATACATTTACATGTAGCCATAACACTAGGGACGAAGTCTACACATTAATGAACCCACTAATCGTCCAAAGCAAATGACCGTTATAGTTTAATAACTGTTAACGCTTCTGATGCCTCCGTGGACCCTCGTGTTCTTATTTCATGTTTATTAAATCCAAAAAGTAATTTGATCGGCTCGTGACCATCTCAACGATTTAAGGGAACCGAGAATATATCTCATGTTTAATAAAACTAGACTATGCAAGACTGTTATGCAACTGACTCTTCCACTATATACTAATTTGATATACTCTTTATTAATTATTGATATTCCTGAGAAGGAATACACAGGATCCAAGAACGATTTCAGAAAAGGGAGCGAAGAAAGACATCAAATGAGATGTTTAACCTACCTATTTCATGGCACACTGTTTTCATTCATGCATGGTCCTCTTGTCTCAGATTTGTGCTGGGGCTCGCAACTGTGGATGCTTCGAATAAAGGGATTAATACAAATTGCGATTAATTTATAGTCTATTCACATCTCATGGAAAAAATCTTCTGACGTTCTGCATTCCTTCTGTTGAACTCGAGAAGCTCCTAAATTTTCTTAGTAATTATTAGAAAAAAAGAAAGAACACGAAGAAAGACGCGCTTTGAAACACTCCTTCAGATCGCAACGACAGTGTTTTAGAGTGATCGCAAAACAGAGACGGATAACGGAAAGAAAAATCGCTTCCGCGAAAGAGAAGTCAAGGATCACATTAGGAAATAACGTGAAATCCATGATTTTAAAGACTAATCGTCAGCAGAATCCAAAAGAAAGCTGTCTGCCTAGCGCTGATGGATGAATACAACGACAAATGGGACTGCATGGTGGAAAGGAAAAACGTCTCTGTCTTGCTAGGATTTAGTGAATTCTCCGTCTCTCTCTCTCTCTCTCTCTCTCGTGATGTGGGCATGGGGGGTTGTGTGTGTATGAGTGAGTGCGCGCGTGCGTCACACACATTCAAAGTGATTTGGCGCTAATGTAAACATTATATCTACAAAAAGAAAGCATGTATAGGGAGATTCATGGGTAATACGTATGATAACGTGAACACCGATGAGTATTATGTATTTTATGGGCCATACAACAATATGACAAAACTCCTCAGTCAATTTAAACAGTTGCGAACTGATTGTCATTTTCTCTCACCCACTCTCTATGTAACGTGCTCTTCAAACGTAGTACTTTGAATCCACAGTGCTGCCTGCTGTCTACTGCAGTTGCATAACTGATTTATATACTCAACCCAGGGTTAAAACAATAACATACTGACATTTTTAGAAAGGCTGTTACTCTTGAAGGCGTAGATTATGACGCTGATTTGGAAAAATTACAGCACCTACACGGAGGTGAGCAGCGTTTGTGTAAACGGAGATAATGGTATAATGATTCCATTACGGACTAAACTTGTTCTCAGCAGGTGTACAGACCACGAATGTTGAAAGCAGGCTCATTCTGGCAAATCGCATATCCCATTATATTTTTAATTAGTTTAATCATTGCCAGAAATGCATGCACTGGTTGGCAACAATCCGATCACTCCGTTTCGACAGCATGAGGGCAGCCCAAAGACTCAATTTTTTGGCTTTGCTCATGAAGGGAAAGGGCTAAGAATTCTATTTGAATAATTGTATGTCTTCCAGTAAAAATAGATGTACGTTCTTTCAACACGGCCTCACGGCTGTGCAGGCGAGCCTGAAACTGACACACAACACTACTTTAAAAGAACCTCGGTGGCGGAATATTTTTGACTGCTTGTTACGCTCTCGTGTCGCCGCGCATCGCTAATAATTGTGCGGACTGCATGCGTGGTCACAGCGTGACGCAGGCGACCCCGTGTCCTTTCATTTACGCCCCACACACTTGGCAAAACATGTTGGAAACAGCACTGACTAAACGACCCCTCTCCGAAGGGCAGTACGGAGCTCCTTCAAAGACCCGAGGGCCGCGCTAGTCGCTGTCGACAGAACGCTGAACAGTGGAGCGTTCCCCTTGTCATGTTTCATATAACAGAACTTAGCGATGATGCGTGCGGCGCAGCGTATTGACCAAGGAATCGTTGCAGGACCTTTAGATTTATTTCTCTCGAATCCATCTAAGATTTGATCAATTTAGTGAGAATTACACAAGGGCAGTTGGTGGGAGGCAATTGATATGTATCGTCATTATCATATTTGCTGGCTTTATGCTGCAAACACTACAATACTTTATGTAAACATATAACATAGGCCCATGTGAATCAACTATTATTGACCTATAGGTTTTTTAAATATAATTTTATACATCTGATTTTATTTTACAGACCTTTGAGTTCTGTAGCACATTTAGAATGCAATGCAAAGTGTTTCCTTGAAAATACTTTCCAAGGGTGGCTCGGGAACTTACATCATGCAGCTACCTTACTAGCTGTCATGCTGCCTTACACACATAGAGTCATGGAGTAATCCAACATTACCAAGTCAACGTCATACACAATAACAGGTGGACCGTCAGGTGGATCGTCTAGAACTGGATGTAAGAATGTTAAAGTATAGTTTGAAAAATTCTGTAAGTGGTGATGTCATAAGTTCTGGAATGTGGCCTGACTGCGGTGTGTGGGCTTGCTGTTGATGGTTGAGTTTGAGAGTACCAGTATAGATCTGATTTGCGGGAAAAGATTACAATCTATTGAATTAAAAGGAAAACAGCTTTGCCAATTCTACTGTTTTCTGTGTTTTTTTTTCTCTGAAAGCGATTGAGAGACCTTGCAGTGCTGAACGATTTATCTTTCCCTTCATTGCAAGAGCGGCTTGAGGGAGGTAAGACAGAAAATTTCAACAAGCATTCAGCAAAGCTCAATTCAATTCAGGTGAGCGCTCCACATTAAACATCCAGTTATACTGTAAAAGGAATTTCCACCCACATAAAATACTGTCCTTGTAATTCCATTATGATCAAATATAATTCTCCTTTGTATGACTGGGGAAGGCGTTATAGCTGTATGTGGAGGTTATGAATCTATTCAACAGCCACAGGTGAATCACACAGAGGGGCTTTAATGTCATCAGGAGTGGATGTCTGGGGAGGAATTTAATATCTGGGCAATTGCCTGGCTTGGAAGTCCAGAAGCACAATGTCATCTCCTCCCTGTTACACTGATGAAGTAAGTAAGATGGATGTTGTAAGTATTTCTTGGGTTGTGACTGATTGCAGGTACCCATATACTTTAATTAACCATGGTCATTGTGTTCTTATATAGGTTGCCAAGTCATGTAGTTGAGGCAGAGACCCTTGCTGTGTTCAAGTCAAGACTTTGGATACTCTTTAATTGTAATGGTGAGCTTAGTTGCTGGTCATGAGACATCACTGCATGGAGGAGTCAACAGTGTTGCCTGTTTGGTACAAGTGTTACTAATGTAGTAGATATGCGTTATGATATTACTACATGTTAAACCAAGCTTTTTATAGAAACAAACCAAAATATCATTGTCTTGTGTAACACTAGATAATACAGTAGAAAGATCACAATACAATACACCCATAGATCACACACCCATGGATAAAGGTTTACTGTGAGCTTCTCACGGTTTTATTAATCATTTTTCAGTCTCTGGAGGTCTGTTCACAGTCCCTATAATAGAATGCATTACTGCCACTTTAAAATGCAGCTGGGATTTCAGACCTTGGCAGATCATCGGAGTTTTCTTCTCTGCAGGAGCTCGCTCTGTGGCCCCGTTTAGTGGGTGTGTCAGAGGTGAGGAACAGAACAGGCCAGCGGTGTAGAACAGTGCTAAGGAGCAGGACTGGCAACCCAAACGCTGCCAGTTTGAAATCCAGGAGGGCCACTGCTGTTGTCTTCTGAACCCTTGGGCAAAGTACTTAACCCAGATTCCCACTATAAATATTCAGCTCTATAAATGGACAATGTGTGAGCAATGTAAGTCTGGCTAAGAGTGTGTGCTAAGCAAACATAATGTGATGTAATGTAATGTAATGTAACGAACAGCACAGGGACACTAACATGCAGAGCAGGAATTCACAGGCTAAATGCTGAAATCATCACCATCTACTCTTTGAGGGGCATGGAACATGACTGATCCATTCTGACTGAACCGCAAAGCTGCAATTTAATTAAACATGAGGGCAAGATCGGAGTTTTGGATTAAACTGAAAGTAACTTTATATATTTAGCTTTTCTTTAAACCAGGAAGGTCAGCTGAGAATATCTCTCACTTGCAATGATGTCCTGGTCAAGAGGCACAAAAGCACAGCTGCACAGTCATGCAGGAAGTACAGAAAACAGATACAAACAAATACAGACAAGCAGGTATACAGAACGCCTTACCTTGTACACACCACACACTACACTCTACATATGATCCATGCTAAAGCAGGCCAAGAATACAGGAGTCTGATAGGAATTTGGAATTTCTGTAGTTTGTTCCCGTCTCTAACTGCAGCTGATTAGAATGAATTACACCAAAATACTATGTAGACTCTGCAAACTCTTAATTGAAAGTAGTTGGCTGATTTCAAGGTGTGATTACAAGCAGAAGATTTTCCAGGCAGGGGGGAGTAAGAACTTAGGAGTGATTTTTAGGTAAACAAGAGCCAATGCATCTGGTGTTTTGTAAGTGAAGCCAGCTATTGAATGAGTTTGCAGTGGTGAATACTGCAAGGAGTACCTGTTACAATCTGATTACAGAGGGCCATAAAGCACCACACATCTCCAGAGCACCCTTAGAGCCAGATCTGTAAATGATTTCACCATAGCTGAGAACAGGGAGAATACATACATCACGAGAATGGGGAGAACTCATACATCACACACACACACATACATGAACATACACACACACGGACACACACGCACATTTTATACACATGCATCTACAAGTAATTCCTACAACCTCCACCACCTGTATGTGGTTTTGGTTTACAAGGCAGTGGAGTTAAAGAATTTTGTCCCTATACAGCCAGTGGATCTGTGATTATCTAAGGTCCATCTATGTTAAAATTCAAAGCTCTCTGCTAGTGACGAGAAAGGTGAAACCATTATTTGTGGGAAAGGCAAGCGTCCCCGCTAAGACCGCCGATTTGTTGTGCTTGATGAAATCAGCATGGATCCTGTTTGTGGCCTGTTTCTCTCAATTATAAATCCATTTTTAGGACCTGAGCAGAGCTGTTATGGAAATTGATGGCAGTGAAGGCAAGCCATCAATTCAGAAATCACAGGAAGAAGGGGTTTTTTTTCACCGCAATGATTTCCACAGAAATGGCTGCCTGTGTTTACATAATCATCTCTCCTTGCATATATCACCCAAAAATGCTTTGCAAAATAGACAGAAATATTACCGCACGGAGGAATTATGCTTGTTCTCAAGATTATCACACAGAAATAATGTTGGAGATATGTATGTTAAATAAGCATTTTTTACCTTCTATGACATCTGACTACAGCCTTGCTCTTGGGAGATGACCCCCAAAGCAGAGTGATTTTTCGATGACATAAAGGGATCATTTTCAAAACTGTCTTGTGTGACATAATTATTGTCAATAGGAATGAATTCTTGGGAAGCAATTGCGCTTCCCAGATGAATGACAGACTTGATTTGAACTGATTTTGCACAAATGTGACTGTGAGTCGCTTCTGCTACAGAATCAGAGTGTAATGAGTTTTGCCTTGAGGGGATGAGGGAATCTCTGCATGCAAAGTAGATCAAATCCAAGACGTGCACATGTACATGCACGCACGTGCACACACAGTCACAGACACACACACACACACACACACACACACACACACACACACACACACACACACACACACACACACACACACACACACAGACACATACACACACAGACACAGACACAGACACAGACACAGACACACACACACACATACATACACACAGACATGCACACACACACACAGACACACACACAGACACACACAGACACACACACACACACACACACACACACACACACAGTCACAGACACACGCACACACACACACACAGACACACGCACACACACACACACACAGACACTCAAGCGTTAATTTTTACACATCTCTGCGCTCACACTTCCAGCAGGCCGTTGGCATACACGGGAGGATCTGTGGCCCCCACTAAGCCCGCGTTAAGCTGGCCTCTCTTGTTTGCCGAGGGAACAAGCTGTACAAAGTCATCCCTCAAGCTCATTCAAGCACATTAAGATCGTGCTAATGAAGCCAGGGGTAGGGGAGAGCAGAGAGCCGTGATTCATGCCGAGAAACATGACAGGAGCTGAGGAAGGGCCCCTCACCCATAAGCACGGCTCTTCAGAGCCAGGGAAACCGCCAATCGGCAACCACGGAGTTAATAATTCACTCAAAACCAGAAGTGAGCACATTCCATCTTTTTAATTTTTTTTCTTGAATGGGAGTTGAGGATCTGAGGAGACTGACAGACACAGGAACAGGAAGTCAGTCAGTGGAGGCCAGGTCAGATGCCTTTACCTTTAGATGCTCTAAACCAGAGTGACTGAGAAAACAAGCTTGCAAAAGTACAGCTAATGTCAGTACTCCGGCCCCCTAGCTGTTGTGTTTATGTTCTCCCCATCTGTCATTGTGTCCATGTGCTTTTGTTTTTCCTTGTGTTCCAGCCCTGCCCCGCTCTCCACCCTGTCTCCGCCCACCTGATCATCTCCACCTGCCTGCCTGCACACCTGCTTCCCATCACCTCATCAGCCCTACCCTATATCTACCCTGCTTGTCTCTGTCCTGTTTGCCAGATCGTTGCAGTGTTTTTCCTGTTTCGTTCCCGCCATGCTTTTTCCCTGTAAGTCTTGCCGTTTTTGTTCCTGCCTGTTCTTCGACCTTGATTCTGCTCGCCGCCTTGCTCTGTTTGCCTGAGTATCTGCCTGCCTGGTTACTGACCCTGCCTGTTCCCGTTTTCTACCCTGGTTTGCCCACGGACTGCCTGCCTGTTACTGACACTGCCTGTTCTGGTTTTGCTACTTTGCCTGATGTCTTTGTTAAAGCTTTTTGGAACCTGAAGCCCTGGTGTCCGCGCTTGAGTCCTTGCCTGAGCCCTCACAGCTAATAAAAATAATTAATACTAATAATAACAATAATACAAACAAGGCTAATGGTAGAAACAGAACACGATACGCCACATCTACACATGGGTCAACCCACCACACACCGCTGTGATAACTCTTTCTCTGCCTCATACAGAGCTGTAACGACAGCCAGACGACCGTAAAACAACCAGAGTGTGTTTGCGCTACCAGGTTAACAATGTGTTCACTTTCTCTCTCTTTTATAGCCGGAGACAGAGGCTGCAGTGAGAGCCTGTATGCTCTTTGATAGAGTGTTTAGGAAGATAGCACGGCTGTAGTAACACAACAGCAAATCAATGGCATGACTACGGCAGGCAGTGTAGCATAGTGGTTAAGGAGCAGGACTTGTAACCGAAAGGTAGCTGGTTCAATTGTCTGCTGGGCCACTGCTGCTGTACTGTTAGGCATGGTACTTAAGGTAATAACCTCAGTAAATATCCAACTGTATAAATGAATAACATTTGGAAAACTGTAACTGATGTACGTTGCTCTGGATAAGAGTGTCTGCTAAATGTCAGTAATGTAGTGACCACTTTACAGAAAACTTAGGTCCCTTGCAAGATGTGTTCCTCTAGATCTTTTTTCCTGGGAGTGGGGGATGTGGGGAACTTCACCAGCGGTGGTGGTTGCATATGCAAAATAAGCACAGCTATAAGGGTACAGTGATTAAATTGGCATTTATTGGCATTGTATATACTTTAACAAACTGTGAATATGCAGTCTTTGCTATGGACCATTTTTATTCCTTCCTTTTTTTATTCATAAATGTGGATGAATGTCTTGAATGTCATTTACCAAGCTCATAAGAAGTGTTTGTCAACCTGTTCACCTCTAATGAGTGAAAAGCATGAGAATGCCTGTGTCTAGAGGGTAAGGCATTGGATAATTGGTAAATTTGATAGTTGAAAAGCCACTCCCACCACATGTTAAAAGGTGGGTTGGGAGGAGGAGAAAGGAAAGGAAGCCAAGGCAAAACTGGGGAGGGTTTATGGGTTTTTACTTTGCATGTGTTTTTTTATATTGTTTTGTATATATCGGTTCCTGATTTTTAATTATTTTTTTGCATTGCCTTTTTATAGAAGTTATGGCCAGCTTTACACAAACAATTGTTCCTTCAAAATCAGTGAGTGCCATGTCTGAGGTTAGGGGCTGGCTCTGTGAAAGGGAGCCGGGTTAATACCTGGGGCTGGGAGGCAGGTGTCTTTGCACTCCAGTAGCTGTGCATCAGAGACATAAAAAGGTGTTTTGAGTGCTTGGCAGGAAGGAGCAGAGAGACATCTCTGCTGGGGATGTACAGTCATGGGTAAACGTGTTTAAGTACAACGCATGCTCTGGAGCCACATGTTCATGTGGGCTCTGGGTGAAATGGCACTGGGGGGCAAGGTGCACCCAAGCTCTGCTTTTCTCCACATCTCCCTCTCACAGAACTGCAAAGAGCTGCCTTATTCCTCTGAGAGAGACAGTCATCCGCCAGGCCCGGCCATCCCTGTGTGCTGTTTAATCACCAGCCCTAACCCCAGTGATTATTTCAGGCCTTCCACCCACGTGCTCAGTGCAGGCACACAGAGGCAGACAGAGAGGCAGGGTTCCGCCCACCTGAGCCAGCGCACCTCTTCTGTCTCAGAGTAGATGAAGAGCTATGGCCCCCTCTCAGAGGACCCATTAATCCCGGTGCGTCGGGCTCGGCGGCTTCAGGATCGACTACAGAAAAATGTTTCACCAAAGTCGATGGATAAACAATTGCTCTCTTTTTCATCACGGTGCAGCTGTTTGTTTCCCAAAGCCATCTGGGTACCCTGGAGCTGACAGGAACCTAGTGGAGGGATAATGATTTGAAATTTAATTATCTGCAACTGCATTACATTTTTTTTTTGTTTGGACACAATGATAGTTGTAGGAGAGGGCTAAAATAATCACTTGAGCACTGGAACAGTAAGGAAAGTAATGTGTAGGGAAATGTCTAAGAAAGATCCTTGTCTAGTGACTGTCCTGGTGGAAACTCTGACTAATAAATCATGCTGTAAGATTAATGTGGAGAGAAAGATGGTATGCAGAAAAGATACCAGGACAAAGAAAAATAAATTCCCATACCTGTCTACCTTACCCACCTTTACCAGAAAATACATACCAAACCTAGTGTTCCATACAATAAATGCCCTGCTATATAGTATAAATGTTTTTAATATATCAAACTTACAGAATGCTTAAGATTATTTTAAGTATTCACGTTAGGTTAGTTGCTGTTATTGGAGTTGTGGCATGGTGCACATTCACAAGTGTAAACATTCTAATCCCTCAACATAAGCTATTTAATGCTTTATGTGCATGTAAACATATGCAATCCCTCACACTAACAGGATCAGTCCTGATTCAGCCACACCTCACTGGATCAGGGGGGTCTGTGTTGTGTTTCCGCCCCCTCCAGGTCCGCCTGAGCCAATCAGCAGCCTCTCTCCGCTCATGCTTTGATATGGCCGCCAGTGAAAATAGGAGTGTATTGTCAAGTAGTGAAATGACATTTACATTACATTTATTCATTTGGCAGATACTTTTATCCAAAGTGACTTACAAATGAGGTACAGTACAATACAAGTTAAAAACCGTAAGGAGTCAACAATATTAGAAGCGCTGCACGACCAGGTTTCAATGGTTGGCCAAGCAATGAATGAGGAACCAGAATGTGTTCATTTCCACGCTCCTCCTGTGAATTTACACGGCAAGCTGTCATTGCCCCCCAGCAACCAGCGAACATGCAGTGGGTGGTGACATATATCCGGTCAAGCAGACTCTGGAAGCAGGAGTTATGGCTCAATAAACCGAATTACTACCACACAAGCTGTGTCCCGCTATCTCAGCATAACGGCACACTTTGCAGCACATGTCAGCATAGAATAGCGCTTTTGGTTTTCTCATAATAATATAACAAATGTAACAAAACGAGGGGATGGGTCAAGAAAATGCACTGGATGGCTACTATTTTTATTATTTCAGAGACACATTATGATTCGCCAACTGCACCAGGATGCATAGTGTTCTCATTAACTGGCTGCATTTGCATATTTGGAGCTGCCAGTTTTAGCAGCTCTTCATTCAGATGTGCTGCCGCGGGGTCTGGTGATGGAGTTAGACACACGCAGTGCGGTTAAACGCGCATGGCTTGCCTACAGTATCACTCACTCAAGCAGTGATGTAGCTAATTATCTGTCTACCTACCTGAGGTTTAAACACTCGATTTCCAAAAAAAAGTCCATTGAATGCTAATTACATATGGTTTCATTGCTCATTGAAACTTAACTGACTTCACTGTAATTTGAATGTGGTGGGTGTAATCACTGATGACAAGACGGCAGTCAGAAGTGTTTGCAAAGTGACGCCTGTTTCATCTCCTGCGGTTTCCTATTTTTCATTCTGTTCCGATGCTTTTCCCCCTTCACACACCCCCGGTTTGGAATCGGGATGTTCAAATAGAGTTCATCCCACCACTGCAACCTCCTACACTCACGTGGGAGAACTGGGGATAGCGAACACAGTCCTCTGACACACTCACAGGCCTGCACTGACTGTTTTTTCCCCACTACAAATCCCACAATGCATCAGTGTGACAGGTGTGTCTCCAATGGAGTGATCTGAGTGGCTCATAGGTGCCTGATGTGCCCTAGGGTGCCTGAGAGTGGTGAGATAAGGAAACTGACAGATAAACCCACCCCCACATTGAGGAACAAAGACGTGGCTCCCTCACTGTGGGCTCCCAGTTATTATTGGCTGGTGACACAGCAGGGCTGGGTCGCAGGTCATGGGTAGCCACGCTCAGCCTGAGCTTGTAATGAGTGCCTTAGGTCAGTGTTTCCCAAACCTCTCCTGGAGGACCCCTTGTCCTGCAGGTTTTAGATCTCTTCCTGCTCCAGCACAGCTGATTTAAATGATCAGTTTGTTATTAAGCAGCTTTAGGAGTTCATAACGAGTTGATCATTTAAATCAGCTGTGTTGGAGCAGGGAGAGATCTAAAACATGCAGGACAAGGGGTCCTCCAGGGGAGGGTTGGGAAACGCTGCCTTAGGTTATTGAGACTTGGGAGGCACCAGCTGACATATTGTCATGCTAGTTTCCACACTAACACCTGTAGATAGAATGCTTGCACTGAAAGCCCTCTGAAATTTGCAGGCAGGGTAGGAAGTGAGGTTGTAGTGAGGGGTATTTGCTCTCTGACTATACCTGGGGAACTCCAACGGCCCTGAGCAATACACTCAATGAGATGAATTTGTTGCCTTTTTTTTCTCACCAGCCAGTCTCAATAATGGAG
Organism: Megalops atlanticus; assembly: GCA_019176425.1. Taxonomy (NCBI): domain Eukaryota; kingdom Metazoa; phylum Chordata; class Actinopteri; order Elopiformes; family Megalopidae; genus Megalops; species Megalops atlanticus. The sequence goes on along the minus strand of CM032883.1, from coordinate 34,695,377 downwards.
AATTTGGCACAGTAATGGGTTTGGAGAAATATATGGTTTTATCAGACGTTTTATTGAAAATGTTTAGAATGTTTCTTTTTTTTTTTTTTAGTTTAATCGTAACACATGTTCTCACAAATATCTTTGTATGTGTGTGAAATGAACTATAAACAAACAAACAATGTAATTTATGATAATGACATAAAGCAATCAAATGCAAGCAGATGTTTGAGACTGGTTGCTGCACTCTCATTCACTCTCAGTAAGGAAATGTTTTTATAAATGTCAGTAATGAAATACATGTTCTTAAAAATAAAGTTTAATGTGGCCACACTCCTAGGTACATGTGGTATCAACAAGACATTAGGGGATGTTAATGTTGTTAATGAAAAACATTCTCACTTGTTCTCCCTAAAATAAAGGCCTTTAAAATAAAACTAAATCCAATGCTTAATTATTTCTTTTTGCCCAGCAGACACTGTGCAAGTTATACATTGGGCAAATTGAATTAAATATGCTTCATATCATTATGAAACATTATTCCATTAGTGACTTGCAAGGCCCAGAGCCCTGTTAATAATCCCAAAGTTTGATTCTAAAATATTCAAGCCGTATTTTTGGGAGCTTGTCCACAGTAGCTCCTTTTCCCATCTTATTAACTTCTGGTCAAACATCAGTATAATTTCATTATGGTACTTCAGTTAAATTTAGAAAGTGGTGTCTTCAACAGAATACAAGTGACCCAGGCTTCAGAATGTAGCACAGTAATAATTCTATTGAAAGGCATTAAGCTTCAGGATATGATTTATTGCTGTGTGTGCATGTAACATTTGGAAACTGTTTTCTTTCAAACAAACTCTAAATCAGTTCACTTTCATTAGTATGCCAGACAAACCACCCTTTTAATGTCCTGAAATTCTGATTCTAAAAATATATGTAATTTCCCCTAGCATTTAGATATATCTTTGGAGATCCTGACACCATTTTTCCATTGTGAAATTGCTGGTGTTACGTATCGATCCCCATCACTGTTTGGGCTGAGGAATCTAATCTTGCTCTCAGTTCCTCTACCCAGGACAAATAGTCATTTCCAGCTTAATACACATCTAATGAAAATGCTGCTGGCCTCAGGCTGGGAGCAGCAGATTGCCAGTGCACTGGGGATAATGGTGAAATCCCCCCCCCAGCTGAGAGAAATAAAGCAATTCAGTGCAGCTGCAGGTGTCTGATGTGCAGTGTGAGGGCATGCAGCGCTGCTGTCTCTCCACCAGGCTAGAATACCATGTCTGAGGCCTGCAGGAGGAAGGTACATTGGACATCATTGGGTGCACTTAATTACTGACCGACAGCAGTCTTCTGTATGCTAAGAAATTACCTTTTGTGGCAGTTTTCCTTCCATGCCTTTTGCTTTGTCATCGGACACCACACACTCTCTCCTGAGCTGCACTCACATGCACGCACACACACACACACACACACACATACACACACACACACACACAAACACACATACATATACACCCCAGAGTTAAGTGATTAATAAATTATAGTCATGCCATGTGTAAAAATTCTGGACAGGCCCAGTTTTCCATTATTTTAGCTACCATGGCTATATGAAGAACTCTAAGTGACTTTGAGAGGGGGTGATTGCTGATGGGAGTGGTCTCTTCCAGGATGATAATGCCAAAGTCCACAGGGCATGAGTGGTCACTGCATAGTTTGATAAGCTTGAAAACGATGTAAACCATATGCCATCTCAACTCAGCTGAACTTTTAAGGGTTTATTAAACTTTACAGGGTTTTTTAGGGTTTCCTATATTTCAGCAGTTACCTGTATAAATGCATATGGAGAATCTGAGGTTGAGAAAATATATTTTTCCAAATGCACTGACAGTAGCACATGGCAAAACTTAAAATACAGCTCATATACAGCTTACCAAACTGAACTCGCTGAACTGTGACTTATATTACCCAGATATTACTCAGTGCCTGGCTTAAAGGGACAGCACCCTCTTCAACTGCTCTGCAAGTTCATGCCAGTGCTACTGGAAAAGTACTGTGCTGAGTGGAATTAAACAGTAGTGCATTTTGATAAAGAATCTGCCCTCTTGTGGCAGTAACAGCTAAATCACACTCTTCATTGCTGGTGTGATATTATCAGCTAAGTGTAACAATGCACACACACACATGCACACACACACACAAACACACACACACGCACACACACATGCGCACACACACACACACACACACACACACACCATCATCATCATCATCATCACACGCACACTCAAACAAATGTCAACAGGCATTAATATGAGAAACACATTCTGGTTCAAAAATATTTTATTGTAATTGCACAGTATAAAACATATAATGTATCATAGTACATTTTCATTGTACCCTTCCCTTTGTCTCAGTGTTCCAGTCCTATGTTAGAGTCCCTGATTTTTCAAGATTATTTTTTGGTTACTCTTATCTTTTCTCAGATTTCTCATTCAAGCCTTGAGAATAATTTGAAGTGCTCTGGCAAAGTCTAAGAGTAATTGAAACCTAGGGAAAGGGTTTGGTTGGATCTCCTTACTGCATAAAGAAAATGGGCTTTACAAGGCTTATTGAAAAAGGCTTGCAGTGGCCAACCAAACTCTTTCCACAGGCTTATTAGCCTGACTGCCCTTGTGGACATTGTGGTTTGGTTCCTAAACTTCAAGGCACATTATAGGCCTGAAATGCCAGGTAAGGCACATTTTGGTATCTTATGCAATCGGCTTTCTGCTTCCAACTGGCATTTCAAACATAATACTGTAATGCAGAACTTACGAAAAAAAAAAATTCAAGGGAAGTGGTGTCCCTTATCCTTCTCTTTAATTACTGTAGTTTTTATTTCTGTGGCCTGACTGGCTGAGATCAACTCGTAGTGTATAAATGCATAAGTTACAGCATATATATTTATAATATAAAAAAGATATAACACTGATATTGTGCTTTGTTCTAACAAACGCACAGCGTTTGCGAATCAGGAAAAAAAAATTATCATTAAAACTTGCTTTTATGAAATCTCTTTGGCAATATGAGGAGTTTCTATGATAAGGCACTTATAAAACTTCTCTCTATCCCCAAACATACTGAGGTCCTATAGTGCATAGAATATCCACAATTCCAGTTCTCTAGATTGCTTACCAAAGATAGAATCTTATTTAAAGTATTCCATTTAAGAATAACAGTCAAGTAGAAGACTTTCCTTCACCTGCAATAATGCCATAAAAAACTACTGTGTAGCATAAAACTGATAAATGTGGCAGTTTATATCCAAAGGATTAATACTGCGTGGTCCCATTAGTATTTCAGTGTCATCCAGAATCTCTCTCTCCTCTGCAATGTGAATCTTTCCTGCTCCTTTCAGCTGGTCTCTATGTCACCTCTCGCTGCTCGTCTCTCTCTCAGCTCGCCTGTCTAGCGCCGCCCGCGATAAGACCAGCGCTGCTGCTGTTTGTTTCACAGTTTTCAGCTGCTGTTCTGCCCTCCACCCTCCTCACACATTCACACATTACTGTTCCACTCCACGGCTTTGCTGCTGACTGCACCTTCTCCTAATCTTTCCCCTTTCACTACAGTTGATCGTATGTTTAACACTTTGTTTACATGTAATAGGAACTCTCCGTGCAGCTATCGTTAACTTCCTGTAGCAAGACCAATCGTCTTTTAATGAGAAAGTTACATTTACATAAGATTGCATGGCTGCACATTTATCACTGACTCCCCGACTGACTGTCAGCTCAGCTCATGGCACCCCCACATCACCAGCTCATGACCTTCCTTGACCTGCACATTCCCCCATCAGTCATCAGCAGGCTAACCTGCTCACATTTTAACATCCTTTTATCCCTTCCCAATTCCATACCCTAAAACCGCCCGTAACACCTACTCGGTCCCTTATTCCTCCATAACCATCCCATCCCATTTCCCTTCATTTGTACCCCTGTTTTTGCCCAGACCGATGCCCCCCTTTTTGGCTGTTGTTTGTTTCCCTTTTGTTCTGTTTCAGCTAGAGACAGCACCCCCAAAAACCCTGGTCTAATAGTACGTGCCCAAATGAGGGGGCACGTGGCTGGTGGGGTGTCGGGCGTTGGGGTACACTCCCCCTGGGGGGGAGCCCCAGTAAGGGTTGGGCGCAGGGAAGAAACCAGAGGAGTTTACGGGCAGCGGCGGAGGGGGGTGCGGGGCCACAAAGTTAATCTTCTGCTGGTGCGGGTGGTAGGAGCTGACGTAGGACAGGTCCGAGGGGTACTTATACACGGAGGAGTCCGGGGGGTGGGGCTGCAGGGCCTGGGCGATGCCGTGGAAGTCGAACTTGTAGGCGTAGCGCTTGCCGTGCACCTTGGTCATGATGTTCTTGTCGTAGTAGTAGCGCAGGGCACGGCTCAGCTTGTCGTAGTTCATGTTGGGCTTGCTCTTGCGCTCGCCCCAGCGCCGCGCCACCTCGTCTGGGTCCGTCATCTTGAACTCGCCGTTGGTGCCCTCCCACGTGATGCAGCCAGCGTTGGCGCTGTCCGACAGCAGTTCCAGCAGGAACTGCCACAGCTGGATCTGACCCGAGCCTAGGGGAGAGGGAAAGGGGAGGACTGCGGTCACCTCTCACCTGTAATTACTGTGGCCTTTTACCTGTCATCACTGTCACCTTTTACCTGTCATCACTGTCACCTTTTACCTGTAATTACTGTGGCCTTTTACCTGTAATTACTGTCACATGCACTATCTATTATTCAATTAAGATACTGAAAGATCACGAACATGGTAAACATTATCTCCCAGACTTCAGATGGGCAGCAGTGTGGTGTAGTGGACGTAAGGCTTGTAACCAAAATGTTGTGGATTCAAGTCTCCACTGAGCCACAACTGTTGTACCTTTGCGAAAGGTACTGCACCAGCTGTATTAATGGATGAGATATAACCAATGTAAGGCACTCTGGAAAAGAGAGACCACTCTTTGGTCTTACCTGGATTTGCAAGTCTGCTGCTGGTTGGCCCCAGGATTTGGTAGGGATCTGAAATGGAGAGCAGCAGACATGGGGTCTTAATGCTGTAAATAGCTGTCTCATCACCTGCCTGATTATCAGCACTTACTGTGATAGGTGCTGTCACTCACCAAGCTGAGGCCTCTGCTCCTCAGTTTTGGTCACTGCGCCAGATGAGGGCTGGGAACCTAAGAAGGGAGGAAAATATGGGCAACTGTACATGAAAACAGACCTGGTGAACTGTCAGTGAGGCAGCACTGTGGTAGATTCACAAAGGCAGAGCTTAGAAACGTCTCCCTATCAGAAACTCTGATACAGCACTCACCTTTGGAGGAAGACACTGCTTGCGGTGCCCATCCGGACCTTCTTGCGGCCTCATAGGCTATGTCTGTGCGACAGCAAAACAGGTGAAATTCAACAGTGCTTCAGATGCAATGACTGCCTCCCACCAGTAGAAGGAGCAAGCGCACAGACTTTCCTGTGCGCCCTCTGTGGTTCACCTCATGGGTCACTGTAAGAACAGCTAGAGTGACCATCAAAGTTTCTTAATTATTTCAGAGGCAGTCAAAATGAAGGATAAGGACAAGCTCTTGTCTTATTGTTCATGAATTATACAGTAGGGGAGAACAACTACTGTACCCCAGACTGACTGTCTAACACACAGAGCAGTAGCACCCACCTGATCTTGCGGTGACCCTGGGAGAGGCGTCGGAGTACAGAGGGGTGTTGGGAAAAATGAAACCAGCACCACCTGGGAGCAGACGGACATGGGGGAGTTTTCAGAATCACCGAGAGCACATTTTAAGACATCACAGCGCTACAGCACTTTCCATTCTGAAGACAATTTACCTGGCAATAATGCACAGAGCACGGGCCAATCAGGAAGCACAATGCCAGGCTGATTGGCCATTGGTTACTTGGTTTGATGTGATTATTTGATTCTTTAGAAATCACCTGATCAGCCACAGAGAAAGACTCTAATGCCATCAGGCAAACATTTCAGAGACCAGCAAAAAAAAGAAAATGTAAGAAAGCAATTGCGTATGCTATAAAGGAATAATTGCTGTAAAGGAAAACTATGCTGTTAAGAGCTACATGCTTTAAAGAAGTGAGTTTGGAAATGTACAGAGTGGATAAATCACTAAAAGCTGACTACCTCGGTTTCTTACACATACATACACTACAGTACGTAATATAAACTCTACATCAGGGGTGTCAAACGCAATTCTATTTGCAGGTGTGTTCACGTGTGAACCAGACCTTTTTGTTTATTCAATTATCCAATAGTTAATCAACTGGATATGCAGGTATGTGTTTTCAAAAATAAATGTTCAACATTTGAAGAAATGTAAAAGAATGTCAAACTGGGTAAATGATTGGCTGATAAAGGGCTAGATTCATGCTCATCTTACACATGCACCAACATTGCTTTAGCGCTTTGTTTTGTTTTTACTCAAGAAGTCTACCTTCTTTGAGAAGTGGGGAAAAAATGTGCCTTACCATTAGAGTACTCATGGTAATATAGAATGGCACCTGATAAATTGCAATACATAGAGTTTTTCCATGATCAAACAGATATCGCACGCATAACATAGATCTGGTCTAGAACAGCAATTTCCATATTTTATAGACTCGTGCCGGCGGCACGCCCTCTCTCTGCTCCTGAGGGCCTAAGCTACACTCTTCCTTTTGGACACAGCCCCCTTTTTGGGGGTGTCAGAGGATGAGGACACGGCAGTGTGCAGCGCAGTCTGATACAGCTTATTAACAGCAGCGTTGAGACGCACCACAGATGAGAGGCGACAGGTGAATCGGTGGTTTTTGAACTTTCCGGAATGTCTTCGTTAAATCCACTGTCAATCAGAGCAGCATTGGGGACTGAACTCATCTATATGAACTAAAAGAGGCAGGAAAGCTTCGGTATGCAGACTGTATGATCGTGGTTGTCCTCTCAGAGCTGAGAACATCTCATGGATACATGAAGAACTTGGAAAAACTGATTTCACCCAGCCAACCCATATGAAAACAATCACAATTTCTAGCATATTTAAAAAATAAATTTAAAAAAATCTGTGGTTGCGTTCTTTTAGAGTGTCCTTGGGCTTGAATTACACACAGTGTAATTGATGAGAATGTTTTGTTTTATTTGTGGTGGTTCATTGCTGGTTTCTGTTTCTGTATTACCCTGCTTTCTGCAACAGGGCTCTCCAAATTGAGATGCTACATGTCAAAAAACATTTTCCCTCATGCATTTTTTCACAGGTGATAAAGCCTATCCTCTCCTTTACATCCCCTTTTCAAACCAGAACATGTATGTAGGGTATATAGGGTATTTTGCTATCTAACTCTGAATGAAAGGATCCATGTCTCTTACCATTGGGATGGAGAAAATACCATTAAAATGGAAAATGGAGTCACAGCCAATCACCTGACAATGTCATGGGACAAATGGAGAATAAACATTGCCCAACATGTGAGACTGTGGGGCAACCCTTCTGGAACTGAGCTGGTGTGGATCTCAGGTGTGAATAAGCTTGAAGTGCTCAGTGGGTTCTGTGCAGAGACAAAAACCCATAAATAACGCTGAACAGGAGCAAATCTAGCCCCGAGTGAAGAAGAGGAAAGTTTAAAACAGAAACCAGCATACTGTACACATCTCTGCAGAAACTGAGTTTGACACCCCAATTTAAGATATACATATAAATCTGAGAGCGTATGTACATATGCAATCACTGCACTTGTCATGAAGAGCCAGAGCAAAGCAAAAGGAGGAGGAGGTGCCGTTTCTCCTTACCTGTGTTGCGGGCATGCATTAACCGAGGGGAGTTTTCTAAGGCTTTGTCAACATCATCTGAAGTCAAATGAGGAAGGGGAGCTGAGAAACAAAACATTCTTTTGAAAGAGGAAATCAACAGCAACGGCTCAAAATAACCTAGAATGTGAGTGGTGTGCAGATGCCAGCCAAATGTGTAACAGACATGACCCTTGGTGAAGCGTTAAGCGGGCTCTGCTCTTGGATTGGCAGGGGAGAGGGCTGGGGGGGAGAGAATGTGGCATACACAGCTGGAGAGAGAGGGAAGACAGAGCGCTGGGAGACAAAGGAGATCAGCCAGTTTCTGCAGCCTGCACTTATCTGCAAAATGCGCATGCTTTCATAAATTTAAACGCAAAACTGTGCTAACACGCACAGCCTGACCAGCTTGAAAAGAACCTTAAATCATAAAATAAGCCCCTTGTGTGTATTGTCATGTGTTATGGTGCGCGTATAAAAGAGGACAATACTATGCCAATAGTTTTGTAATTGCTGTCTGACGCTTTGCTGAACAAATACATCGGTCAGTGTTTGAAATGATGCAGAACACCATCACGCCACACTCAAACTTCGACCAACACTGAGAACGCCCCAACCACCAAGCAGCAGCACGAAGCAGCTGTGGAGGGTCTGTTGTGGATGAAGTGATGCGGTGTTGCGTGTCCCGTCCCCTGCTAGGAGCCTGCTGCTGAATTTCTGTAGGTTGGGGAGACCTCACTGAAAGGGAAACGCCGGACTGCGGGAGGCTGAGGTGTGTGGGACGGCTTTCCGCAGGGCAGCGGGTGGAAACGGAGGAGGGCCAGGCCCAGAGCGTGTGCAGCCAGGCAGAGGCAGTGGAAGCTGTTCCCTGCAAAGTGGCGTCTCCAGACACCAGCACTGTTACGCCACAGCGTGAGCTCAGATAAAGCAGGCCTGATCTGATTCAGCATCACTTACAGACTGTGCAGCGTTATGGGTGAGAATAATATGGATTAAATTTGCAAATTTCAAGACAAAGGAAATTATTTTCTCTGAATGCTTCAGCTGACAGTTAAAACAGAGGTTTAACAACACAAGGTTCATCTTAAGAACAAGAAGATAGTGTGCGTATGACAACTCTCCAAAGTGGTGGTACGCTTGCCAAGCTTCAGCAGCTACATTTTAGCTTTTGGATTCTATAGGAAATAAGCTGGCACAATCCCACTGTTCTAAATAATGACTGGGTCCTGACTGGAAAAAAACAGCAAACAGATGGTTTGACAGATGTACTGTGTTACTTTTCAAATAATGTCCTTCACCAATTAAGTTTTGAACTGAACAGCGGTATATGCAAATGAACCCCAACTGAAACATCCTTTCAGATAGTAAAAGCACACCAATAACCTAAAATCCCAAGAGATCTATCTGGCATACAAATGACAAATAATTGTATGAATGCACAACAATAAATCCATTTGGATTGACTGATTGATAGACTGTTAATTTGACTGATAGGTTGGTTGATATATATTATAGTTAATGTGGTTTGCCAGAGTGTCTGAAATAGTTCTAACCCACAGGGCTGGTGATTCATTGGTATTCATAGATTGATCGGTTTGTCTACCAATACTTGTAATGACAACTCACTCAAGCTATTTTACTGTTGTAATTGGATTTGGTACAGGATTGCCTTGTACACTGTCTGCATAATGGAGACACTGTATAGATCATTTCTATTTCAACTGAAGTTTACACTATGCAAAGCAATCAGCTCAGTAATGTCAGCAAACTGTCTAGCATGTGCAAGCTAATAAACAGATATGCCTAGTCCTCTTGTATGAGTTTATGTAAATACTAACACATGCAGGTAAGGGTTTGGGCGTTCTCCAGGCCTGTGGGGGGGTTTCCTAGGCCTGCGGGGGGTGTTGTGACGGCGCTCACCCTCTCGGAGGTAGTGCAGGTGGGACAGGAGGATGTCGGCTGTGTAGGAGGGCGTCAGCCTCAGGAAGTCCTCCTTGCTCATCTTGCAGAGCTCCTTGCCGTCGATGCTGTGGAAGGCGGAGACGTCCACGTCCAGCAGGCCGTACTCCTTTACGGCCCACTCCAGCCACTGCCGCACGTGACTCGTCGTCCAGAGGGCGGGGTCTGCGGAGAGGGGGTGCACCAATCACGCGTCACCCCGACACGCCCGCTGTACACATGGCTCTTTAACATGTGCTGTTCTTTTCCTGCACACAGCTATGGATGATCGTTTAAACAGGACAGCTCCTACCTACCTCCAAGACCTCATCCAGCCCTACACACCTGCCCGGCCCCTACGCTCAGCAGCAACTGGACGTCTCGCCCCTCGCACAGACAGAGCGGGAGGTTCTCGCTCTGCAAGGCAACGACGTTTCTCCTACGTTGCTCCCCTGTGGTGGAACGAACTCCCCGTCCCGCTACGGACAGCTCCATCACTCCAATCCTTCAGATGAGGTCTGAAGACACACCTCTTCAGACTCTACCTGGACTGACCTGCCACACAATCGCTGCCCCCCCCGGATCAGTGCTGTTATAAATTGCTGTGTGCTTTTTTGTTTTGTTTTCTTGATGACTCTACTCTGGTACTTATTATGCTGTTGGTATAACTGTATAACTGTAACTGTATAAATTAGAAAGTACTGTGTCCTCAAACAGACCTTGCTCTCAGCTGAGAACTGTCTTAATGTGGAACTGTACACATCCTGTCCCCGTACTGTTGCTAATACTGACTGTATGCACTTTTGTACGTCCCTTTGGATAAAAGCGTCTGCTAAATGAATAAATGTAAATGTAAATGTTTACAGTTCAGAGATGGAGGAGAGAGGGTGGGGTGTGGATTTGTTTTGCTATGCCACACTGGGAGCGCGGTTCTTAAGTGAGAGGTTGCTGGTTCGATTCCACACTAGGACACTGCTGCTGTGCCCTTGGGCAAGATATTTAACCCACAACCGCCTCACTAAATACCCAGCTGTATAAATGGATGAAACTGTAACCAATGTAAGTTTCTCTGAATAAGAGCTTCTGCTAAAGGACAATAATGTAATGTGAATGTAATGTTATTGGAAATCGCATTTCTCACTGTTCACCCGCTGTGACAGTTTTACGGAACTCTATCTATTTTATAAAGGCGATTTGTTTTCCCCAACAACTTCCACCTTTAACAAGTGCTCCCTTATCCACTCTTTTAAAAAAGGAGAAAGGAGAAAAAAGACAAGGCACTCTTTTCATGCGACTTTGACAGAGCAGGAAACACTCTGGGAAGAACCCAAAGGGAACTTTTCCACCCGAGGGGTGCCCCGATTTGGACAGAGGGATGAATATAGCGCAGCAGGCTGGCACATACTGAAAAGTCCGCTGCATAAACTTGTGGTAGCATTCCTTTCACAATTTAAACCAGTGCAGGGAACGGGAAGGGTCACCAAGTTCACAGGAGAGCTGGACACTGCCACCTGTGTGTCTCCTGTGGCACTGCAGTGCCCAGGAGTATCCTGCTGTTTTAAACTGTAGCTAAAAACCACAGCGGTAAATATAAATTTGAGCAGAGCTTAGAAGTGTGCGTTTACAATGACACGTTCACAAATACAGATAGGTCTGTCAGAAGAAGGCCCAACGTTCCTCGCTTCTGTGCAGCTGAGCTGTGATCTTTTTGTATTTCTCTTACCACGGCAAAAACAGGATGTTCACAGCCTGCTTCGTCATTGTCCGTGTCGATGGCTGTTGAAAAGGAAGTTGCACGACAAGACCGAAACTATTACTCAACTCCCCCGCTGGTGAGGGACGGAGAGGATCTAAACTGCTGATGCCCAACGGGGACTGTGCAGTGGCAAAAGGGGAAATCTTCTGAAAGATGTGTATCCTATGACACATGCTCTGTTTTCAACTGTTATGGCGAGAATGTTAAGATCAAAGTCATAATAAAAACACACTCCAGACTGAGCCGTGTCTTAGACTGATCTTAAGGGAACTTTTTAAAGCACCTTAAATCTGAGCTTTTCGATAGGTGGAGAGAGTTTTGGTCCCTCTCCTGCTCTCTGCTGATAGCTAATGTGTCAGGCGTCGGAAAGGCACAGTTTGAAAGCAGCACTCGGGAAGGATCCTGCCGTAAGTGTTTGTCTCTGGGAAAGCGCTGATAAGAATGCTTTTGTGCCGAGTCTCGGAGGGTATCACAGTTTGCCTGATGCTCCCAGCTCCCCACCTCCTCTCCCCTTTTTGGAATTTTTGGACGAGCACCATAGGAAACGGTCTAGACAACAGCGCGCTGGTGGGGAACACTGAAGCTTCTGTGAAGCAGCTCGGGGGAAACACTCCATCTGGGTTTATCTCTGAGGCCAAGGCTGGACCTCAATCAAAACTCTAACCTTGGCATCTGATCAGAATTTGAATCTTTATTCGCGTTTATTTTTACTTAGCCGTGTTATCTGACCTTTATTTTACAAGGAAATCCCAAATGAGACAGAGAACCTGTTTTATGAGGGAGACTAGCCCATTAACTGCAGGTACCCGGTGGTGTAGTCTAAGCATTGCTTCCTATACTATGACTGCAGGTTAGCAGACGGGCTTCAGCTCTGAGGTTCCTCTGCACCTGCTATGCTCACCTGCGGGGACGATGACCCTGCGCTCGCTGGTGGTTGTGTTGGGGGGAGGGACCTGCTTGTCCTCCATGTAGCTGCCGTAGTTCATGGCAACACCGTCGGCTCCACCGGAAAGCCTCCCGGCCTTAGTCACGTTGGAGTTATCCGGAGAGTTCCTGCAGCAGCAAGCAGAGATGTGGGATTCATAATCCAATCAATCAATCAATCAATCAATTAATCAATCCATCCATCTGCTTTTATTCAATACAGCAGTCATTTCAGCCAGAGGGCCACAGAGTTCTTTACAGTGGGAAAAAAAGTATGTCTTTGTTCCTGCACATACACCATAAGGTCAACGCAAACACAGTACAATAACAAAACACTTGTTTGACAAATGATATCCCCTCACATGGAGAAATACGAGAACATTTATTTAGCTGAATGATAAGCCATTGTCTTTGTGCATGCTTCTGTATCCTGACTGCATTCTCCATATATTGACACATGGAGATAGGCAATACTGTGAGGCCCTAACCCTACCCCTAACCCTAACCCTGCTCATGAGCATGAGGTTATTAATCTCTCCCCTCCATACTGAAGAGAGGTAAATGCTAGGGGTCGACCGATTATCTGGTCGTTAGATAATCGGGCCGATATTTGCAAATTTTTGATTATCGGTCATCGGTATATTTTTATCGAAATTCCCGAAAAAAAAAAAAACTTATGAGCAATGCGTGTACTGTCCCCACGCATCTCCTTTGTCAGAAAAAAAAATGCTATTGGCTAACATTCTTTCCACAAATTTCCATCATTGGCCAAGACAGACGTTATCTGACCTTGAAAATCATACGTTTTCAGCTGCTGGAAACAAGGATGGAAGGTAAGTATCCAGTAAAATGGTCGTTGTGCTCAAACCATTCCGTTAACCAAATTGCACTAGGCTAATTGGGCCTTTTTGAATCAGTATAAGTACTCTACGCTTAAGCTAAAAAGCAAGCAGAATATAAAAGAAATAAGGACTTGTTATAAGGACTAATTGGTGCACTTATGCTATAAATTGCAACAGTTTGACACTGCACATGTAACAAATAGTAATGTAAATTTATTCTTTCATATGAAACATTCAAATAAATTTACCCTAAAGCACAGCCCTTCTGAATTACAGTCGTCATTTAAGCAACCGTTCACGAAATTAAACGTCAGCTCGCTTGCGGTTGCACTGTATGTCGGAACCTCGCGGCAAAGCTGAAAATACCCGTTTGCCGCTTTGATCATGGAATCATCATCATGGAAGTTGAGTTATTAAAATAAAAAATTGCAGCACACTTCATCACAGTCCTTCCACACGGTACCTTACTTTTGTATGAGCAGTCCATTTTTCACATAAATGACTTATGAGCATATGGGCTCCCAGAATCTCCCCGCAGCTCAGAAAAAGCGTGGACACATAGGCTAGTTTTAAGGTTTGATATTTCATACTTTATGATGAAAATGCAGCCGAAATGATGTATCAATTCGCTTTATTTCTTACGCAATGATTGCCATCGATCGTCCGATAATTGAATGCTTGTGAAATAGCGATAGGCATCTGTTGCGTAGCCAAAATAAGATAACCATGGAGAAATTTACCCACAACGTCAATATTACAATGCACATTTTAGTTATTGCAATTTTTAGTTTTTTTTTAATCTTTGAGAAAGAATTTTCATTTGATTTTTTTGCTTTTTACTAGTGGTGATGTATGCCTATTTCTTTTCACACCCCAAAAAAAAACATGTTAAAAGCATTTAAATATCGGCCTGAAATATCGGTTAATGTCCTCTTTTTGTCACAGATAATCATTATCGTATCGGCCCTGAAAAAAACCATATCGGTCGACCCCTAGTAAATGCTTTCATTGCCGACTTAGTTAAGAGGAAGATTCAACAGAGTAATGCCTCTGGATATGCTGTGCATGTGTAGACAGAAAGTCCTTAAAGCCACTATTGAAAACTAAGGCCAAGCCATTTTTCCATTTCATCAAACAGTCCCATAACTTTAAACTGACAGTATAAAAGTTATTTTATCTAGTTTTATTCATGGCCACGAAACAGATGAAGCAGCTGGAATCAGTGGTGTCCCTTATTCACGCACACTTGCTCACTAGTTTACTTACTCATTCTCTCACTCACTCATTCTCTTACTCACTCATTCTCTCACTCATTCTCTCACTCACTCACTCATTCTCTCACTCACTTCCTAACTCATTCACTGACTACTGATTGGCTGACTGGGTGAGAGGCTTGCACTGCAATGATTTTTAAATGTGTGACAGAGAGCAGAAAGGCTAGAAAAGTAGTCACAGGCATTACTCAGGCAGAACCCTTTCCGGTGTTATAGTCACACATACTCCAGCATTCTCATTAGTGAAAGCTAAAGACAGAATTCCAAACCGAAATAACGGAATCCATTTTTAAAAATGATGCAAGAGACACAGTATCTGACGAATGACCCAGCATCCATTTGTCATGCAGCCCTTATCGTGTCTGGAGAATCTCCTGTCGGCACGGCGACCAGATGTGGATCACAGTTGGAATGCCTCATTAATGTGCACCACCTTAACATGGCGGCCCAAATGGGAAACACTTGGAATCAAAGGGCATGAGCCAAAGAGCCGTCTGCCCATCCCTGCGTGTGCACAGAGCTCTGGCTATCACAGACACATGGAGTGCAAACTCACAGAACAGCTTCACAATACCACTGCTGAGGCTTTTTATCACAGATTGCACGGACCCCGAAAGAGTTAGTGAATTTCCTAGGAGGCTACACTATGTGGAGTAATCCTGTCATAGGATATCCAAATAACAAATAATACCCAAATAACAAAATAATGACAGTAATCATTAAATTGAACTTCTGAGAGGGACTGGGACATAACCTATGATCCAACACCACAGAGCAGCTGCCACCCCCATACTGACTGCATCAAGGACTACCCTTGACACTGGATACTGTGCCCTGTGCAAATAGAGATGCTGTTGTCTGTGTCCAAAAAAATCTGGAGTTACTGCTCATTTAAGTTGCCAAACTGGTCTCTCTCCTTGAACCAGACGCTATTTCTTGGTGCTCGCTGTTTAATATGACTCAGAGAATCCATGGAGAAATCCCCCCTCCACCCCACCCCTCCAAAAATCTCTGCTGCCAAATTTTGCTGCAGGTTGTTCCAAAAAACCAGAGCGCTTCAGTTTCAGGAAAAGGGAAGTTAATATCAGACATCCCTCACATTTATACTCTGAGAAAAAATCAGCCTTCGTGCTGAAGCGTTTTAAAACATAATAAACCCATTGTTTTCTTACTTGGAAACACACTGTGGTCTCTGAGGAGGATTCTGTTGCAGGCCGTGTTAAATTTTGCTCACTGTATTTTAGCGGCTGGAAACATAAGCAAGCAGGAGTTACACAGTAATGCTATTCTCTGGCACTTGCTATTGATAAACCTGTTTGTGGCTTGTGTAACAACCACAGTGCGTATATACATTACTATACACGTACACATATTACTATATACATTATTACATATACATAGTAATTACTATGTACATGCACAATAGTATCAATGTAGATAAAGTAAATACAGAGAAGCACATGGCCTTTGTGCACAACCATTGCTATCATTCCCATTAATAGGCCAATGTACATTTACACAAAAATATCTCTTAGTTCAGCATAAGATATATCCAGCTATGTAGTTATGAATCTCAATCTTGGGCAACACACTATGGGACCCAGCCAATATGCCATCATTGGTGATGGCATGTGGCCACTTTCTTTCAATCATCATGGCAACAGTAATAATTTGGACTCTCATACTCATTAAAATCATGAGTCAATTTTACATTTTATAATGTAAGTTGAATACAAACTTTAGACTGAATTCCAACCCAGACTTATGGAACAAAATCCATTAGATGTGTCAATCGCTTGTTTTGAAAGGGCGGCACATTTCTGCATGTTCGCCTATGAGCCCAGCGCTGACTTCCCAAAAAGTGGACAACCACACTACCTGTTCTCCAGGTGAGTGGGAGATGCCTGGAAGACAGGCAGGCTGGAGACGGCCCTTAGGCCAAAGCGTAAACGGAGAACGAGGCCTGCAACTTCACGGTTATTCACCTCTCCCGTGACCCCGTGGTGGGACGCGGGAGTGAGCGTTCGCCCTCCTGCACGTTGTGGCGCAAACGGCCGCCAAAGCAAGCTCTCCGTCTGCCTGCCGAGGCGCGGTCAGAGTCTGAGTCTGCGCTTTCCAGCAGGAGGGCTAGACGAGTCAGAGCCTCAGGCCTTCTGGCCTCGATTCACCCCTGCTTTTATAAATAGGAAAGTACTCTAAATGCTGCGCAGTTGTGAGCTTTTTTTTTTTTTTTTTTTGGGGGTTCTTGGCATTTGCACGCAAAGAGCAACTCCCGCCGCTGTTGGACTCAATCTGAGAGCCTCTGGGATTTTGGAATAAAATAAAATAAAAAAAAACAAGATGAGAAACCTACACAAGGCAGATATTCTCCCTGCCCTGTGTCAGAGAACCACAGCTCTTTATGTCTCCAGGTGATTAATCTTCCACAAAACAAGGAACTGTATCCCAGGTTTATTCCACAAAGACTGTACCTGAATTCACCAAGACCTCGGCTGACCTCTGGAACAGCACTGGAGGCCTTGAAGCACTTCTTTTCAAGTATCAGCTAATGTGCTTGGCTCCTGCATCCCTCTCCCCAGACGGTGGGGAAGTCCATCAAAAAAGAACAAAAAGCCACCTGTTTCTCACTGCTATTCCAACACATACAACAGTGTGGCGGTGTAGCACAGTGGTAAGGAGAAGGGCTCGTAACCAAAGATTGCTGGTTCCGTTCCCTGCTGGGCCACTGGCGCTATTCCCCCATGGTACTTAACCCACAATTGCCTCAGGAAATATCCATCAGTATACATGGATGACACGTAAATATTGTAACCTATGCAAGTTGCTCTGGATAAGAGCGTCTGCTAAATGACAGTGATGTAAATAATACTTATTAACCACCACTGTAAAAGCCACTCCTGTAATGTGATAAACCTGGTTATGACTGGGTTATGTAACGAGCTGAAGAGAAGCCAGCGTAGCTGCCTGCGGGCACGGGCACTCACCTGGAGCCGTTCACCTGGCCAGCGACACACTCCATCTTGACGCGGACGGCTGGCTGGGACAGCCAATCAGGCTGCTGGACCCGGGGGCTGAGCTTCACCGTCTGCCCGTACTCGCTGGCCGAGGACGCGGTCATCTCGGGCTTGGGCAGGTGCGGCACTCCGTAGCCGCAGTCAAACAGCGACTGGTCCTCACTCACCACCGACAACGCTTCCTGAGGGAGACCAGCCAGACACACCGCTATCACTCCGCACAACCCGAGGGCAATTACCATACATAATGGGATACAGTATTTAAATGAATAACATATAAGATACAGCATGTATCAACTGTCTTCTATGTAAAAAAATCTAAAATAAAAACCATAGTCTTTTCTGGGATTAATGCTATAGTATATCTCCAAACAAAACCATTAAAGTCACTTTTAGCTGGTGTTGATTCACCTGGCATCAATGGAGTGAAGTATTTTAATGTGACAGAAAAGCTAGAGGGTAAATATAAATTTTCTGAATCACTTTCTGTAATCCAAACATCAGACATACTAGACACCAGCCTGGTGTACAATAAATGTATTCAGTGAATTGCTCCATACATGGCTTATACAATATCATTAACCGAACACACCACCGTCGCATCTACCTCTCCCAACCCATCACCCAGGGAGAATAAAGCACAGCAAATTATACTGATTTGGGCAATTAAACCGATTTCCTTCCTGCAGCTGTATTTATAACACAGCTATCTGCTGTGAGCAGAACACAGGTAAAAATGTCTATGTGCGAAATAGGATAATGGATTGTATCTCCATCTGTCTCCACAGTGGTTCTGTTTCACTTTATCACCTTGGCTGTGACAAAGACTAACAGCATGACCCAAAAGTGTGTGCAAACAAAACCGAACGTGCAAACCAGACCCCCTCATGATTACTGCATTACTCTCTACGATTATTAAAAAAAATTTAATCCAGATTTAATCGCTACATTGAAAAATAAACGGATAAACATTTGGCTCTGATACACAACATATAATTTTCCAAGGCAAGAATGCCCAAGTAAGAATTCTATGTCTTCATTAAAATCCACCTTGGTGTTTTATGCACAGCTTGTACAGTTGATGTGTTCTAACAGCTTTGTAAATCACAAATATAACTATTGCAATCTACCTGGGACAGAGTGTTCTTTGAACACCTCAATGCGATTGGCTCTGGTTGGCTCAGAGGAATCATGGGAGGCACTTGGGCCAATCAGAGTTGAACATGTAGTCTTTGGTGAACAAAAAAGTATGGCCCTCACTTTCCCATCGTTGGAGATACTGAAGGACAGAAGCAATTAGTAGCTCCTTGTCTCTGTCCTTCCTTATGTTTTTAGCTGGAGAAATAAAGACTCTCAGCATGTCAAAGGCAGTTTGCTGAAACTTCTACGGCAGTCAACACTCACAATAGCTTTTAATCAGAAGCAGCCAGATTGAGCAGCTGCAAGAACTTTCTGATTTGCTTGCTGTGACAGAGGCTGCAGAAGAGAATCAGACGAGCTCCTGAGATACGAACAAAGCTGCCAGGAGACCACAGTGACAACCAGTCATGCAGCTACTGCGGTATCTGTTCTCTGAACAGCCTCATTCAAACCACATACTAACAGCCACTTTAACCTGACTGGGTTTCTCTGAGCAGAAAGTGAGAGCAATGGAAGTACAAACCATGTGCTTTTTAAAAAGCACATAACTCCCTCTACATCCTCCTCACCACACCTTCTCATACTCTGTATACAAGGTGATTTGTTTCCTCAAACATAATTCTGTTCAATGTGCACAGCAAATCAATTATCAGCTACACAGAAAAATACAAATTTCAGACTCCATGTGTGGCACAAATTGTTTGACCCTTCTTCAAAACCTAATATATTTATTGAGATTCATTAAATTCCTGTCATTTGCTGCCATCTCATTGTGGACACAGCGTCTCAAACCACAGCACGCTAACACCAAAACTCCATTAGCAAAGAAACAATCCCCAAACAACTCTTATCAACCAACCCCTGAAGAAATCAAAGCAGTTCCGATGGCCTCCATTGTTCGTTAAAAGAAAAATGAAACCACAGCATTAAGGATGTTCCAAAGAGATACCTCCGAGCATTCCTTAAACTACATCCCCCACCCCCACGTAAAGGTTCCTTCGGCTGGGTCCGTAAGCCTATGCGTTGGCCTCCCAGGCCCTTCCTGGTGGGTCAAGAGGCTGGAACGGGATCAGTTAGAGGAAAAGGAAGCCGTGTCGGAAACCAGATTGATCTCGCGGTCAGCTGTTCCTCCCCTGATAAGTCATCTGCAAACCCCATCATCAACCCGAGCGGGCGATTAAGCACCAGCTGACAGAGCTGGAGGGGTCGGAGCACACGGCTCTGACGGGGGGGATTTGGGGGGGGGCAAAGGTGCTTCTGTTCCTGTGCAGAAGAGAAAACAAAGCAGGATGGTGTCCACTTCTCCCACCCTTCCACTGAGCGTTTGGCCTCAGCATCATCAATCACACAGCGGGCACACGGTACTACAGCTCCTTTCTCTGGTAGGGAGGCCTGGAGCACTAATAGAAAATACAGTTGCTCTTTTGGGGGCGATTTCAACATCACCAAAGTAACGGGATTCTGCTCTCTGTCACAACTGAAATCAAAGCTGTGTGAATTCCACATTTTAAAGATGATTTTTCCACACACGGCTATTTAGAGTCATAAAATGGTGTCCTGTTTTCAACAGTAGAAAGACTGCTTACATCAAATAAATGTGGACCATTTTTTTTACACAACCTCAACGTTTCAGTCGAAGAAAAACACATATTTAAGAGGGGAGGAGAAGGGCTTTGCACAACTCTCGTTTTTAACACTGTGACATCATCCACAGTAAGATGAATACCAAAAATGGCTGCTGTCTCTGTGTGGTCGGCCAGGGCAGTCTGGACAGTCTACACATTCAGATGTTTATGTTTTACGTTGATCTGAGGTCAGTCTGGACAGCAGATTCAAGGAATGTGCTTTCTGCTGGGACTGAGCTGAGGTCAGTCAGGACAGCACATTCAAGGACCAGGACTCAACACACGTAATTCAAATAACACACTGTTTCCACTTATGTTAAAGGCCTAGTCTTTATTTTCTTTTTTATTTTATATAATTTGGAAAGGGCTTTGGCTGGGCACCCTGTATGAAAACCACTGTAAAAATAAAGTTATTATTGTTATTAACCTAAATTGTTTCGGTAAAGATCCAATAGTATAAAAGGGCAATAAAACGATAAACTGTAAGCTACAGAAGCTAAAGAAGTCGCCCTGGATAAGGACATAAACAATTAAAGCTAGAACATAAATATAAACGCATGCTTCAGTCGTGCAATTCAGCTTTCTTTATCTGTCATTAACTCTGCATTTACATAAGCATATGTTATGCACCCCCCCCACCCCCTTATGCAATGCTGTTTTGGAACTGGCAGTTGTACAGCAGAATAGAATAGAATAGAATAGAATAATTCTTTATTGTCATTGTAACGTTTACAACAAAATTTGAGTACAATCCTCAACAGTGCAAAGGATCAATAAAAAAAGAGCTTATAAATAAACTATAAAAATAATCTAAAAAGTAAGGCTGTATAAAAAGTAAAAAGAGGTAGAACACAAGTAAAAACACACAGAGATATCTACATTCTGCCAGAAAAAATTGCACAGATCCCTTATTGTAGAGTGAGAACCCTTATTGCACAGTGAAGAACCGTGAACATTTATTGCACAGATCCCTTATTGCACAGTGAATGTGAAACATTTATGTTTTAGTGGCAACATTTAAAGCAGCAGGCTCATCTCACTGGGCAAACCTCCGCACTAATGCAGGAGCACTGAAGCAAGACCAGCGCAGGCTTCTGATGAACCCGCGTGCAGCCAATGGCCATCTTTCGCACTGCGAGCGACACAGCGCACTGCAAGCAACGGAGTGAGGGCGATCATTGGAGGATAGGCGCTACCCCTGCTGGCGTCTCCCAAGCAACCGGCAGGCGCCTGACGAATGGTGCCTGAGAGCAGTGAGGTGAGGGAACCCCGGCCTACCCCCCATCCCACAATCCCTGGAAGAATGAAGCCAGTTTGTTCCACCACCGTGAAAGCATGTGCCTGGTTGAATTGCATCACAGCAGAGATCACATGATGACACTTTTTTTTTTCAAATTTAAAGACGCCTAGATAACATTTATCAGTTCTACACTAACGCATACATAAATATGTTGATCAAGATGCCTTATATAAGGAGCAAAAAAAAGGCTGATTGTAAACTTAAAGGTGCCTTCCATCCAGATGTGCAAATTTATAGTTTCACTGTTTTCATTTCCCCCTATTTATCTATTTTCATGTTGGGATATAAAGGTAAATAATGTTTTCTGGTAAAAAGGTAAAGCTCAGGGACAGCCTCCGCTTTACTCACAAACTCCCACTTCCACGTGCACCCCACTCATGAGAACTAAAAGCAACACAGCTCAATGGGAGAACGGTGGTCATTCATTCATGCAATACGATCCCACCTACGGCTTCTCCTGAGCGCAAAAGTGGCAGACAGGAAACCCCCTCAAAACGCACTTCCTGTGTTCGGGGGGGGGGGTGTGCTGACAGACCTTGGGCACGGGCGTGAGGGCTGTAAAAAAGGGAAGTGCCGCTCTATCTGTGTTTTGATTTCGGCCGCCACCGCAGCCCCCAACCCCCGAGCATTTTCGGCTGCCCCCTCAGAGGCTGCAGGAGCACACCCTATCATTTACATGCAGGGAGGAGAAACAATTAACCTCCGGGCCGCTTCAATAATATTAGCTTGCCCTGGCTTTTCCCCGGCATCAGCACGCCCCGAGCTCTGTTTTTACAGCCCACTCCCTGCTCTCTCTCTCTCTTTTGTCTTTCCGTAACGTCACCCCGGGCTCGCTAACCCCACCTGCCCATTACCGCCATTACCAGCACACCATTTTGATTATCACCATTACTTTTCTTAATTTCCGGAAACGCACTCGCTCAGGGAGGACGTGCAGGGCGTTTCATTGCACAGAGTACAATGCATGGTCCGTGCGTGGGCCGCAGCCCCACCTGAGCACCTGAGTTCTCTGCGAGAGAGAAGCAGTAGTTAACTGGAGTCATGACAGGAGTTGGGTAAGACCCCTCCCTTGTGAACACATTTCACAATTTCTTGCATGTTTGACAGTTACAAGAAATAGCACAAATACCACAAAAATACAAAAAAAATCCCACAGCACTAACAATACCATCAAAATCTAAAATGTACTACTGACACCATGACACTACTCTGAGATGTTCCTCTATGTGGAGTATGTTTTTTGCACTTGATGTATGGTGACATACTCTAGAAGCCAGCCCTATGACTGTCAGGGTGGCACTGACTGTGAATTAAAGATCTGGAACAGAGAGAAATGTGCTCTTACCCAGAGCCACTTACAAAGTGTAGGTACAAACTGCATCTTGCAGAGTTGCAGGAACTATGAAACACACTGAAATGACCAATTACGCGCAAACATGAGTCAGACCCTCACATAGTTCTGTGACGTACTGTAGGTGCATACATGCTACAAAATTCATAATAGCAATAATTCATTACATTTACATTACATGAGTGTCATTTATCAGACACTCTCATCCAGAGCAACATACATAGGTTACAATTTTTACATTTTATCCATTTATACAGCTGGAAATTTACTGAGGCAGTTCTGGGTTAACAACCTTGTGGTTACAAGCCCTGCCCCTTACCGCTACGCTACACTGCCACCCCAAATTCAACAGTAGAACACACAAATGCATGGGGGAAACAAACAATAAATAGTCAGGAGAAACAAAATTTAGTTTAAAGAAGTGAGGCTCTCTGGCTCAGTCCTGTTATCCAGCAGCCAATCAGCACAGCCACAGGGTGGGTCTTTGACCTCTGACCTCACACATCACCCCAGCCTGCCACAGCGTCTTGGCCTCTTTTTATACAATGCCCTCAAAATCGTATTTTCGTCCACGAGCAGACTTGTCCAGTGTGGTTTTATGGAGCTCTATTTTGGTGTTCTTTATTATCCTCGAATTAAAAACAGTTGGGACCTCTTTACACGAGCACCAAGTTTATTTGACTCTCTCCTTCTCTCCCTCCCAGACTGTTGTATATAGCACAAAAAAGCCTAAAGTAGGTCTGGGGTTTATTTTAGGGCATCATAACCTCTGACTAGATGGAGGGTCGATGGAACAGAAGCTTCTCCTGTCTTTATGGCTACAGTAGAGCTGTAATGACATAAACACCACTAGAACTGTGTCTAATCTAGCCAAACACTAACACACCATGCAACACCTAATTTTGTCATAGCAAGGAAAAAATAAACATTAAAGGATTTTTTATAACTGTAGTTACACATATTTGTAAAATGTGTTATAATAATATTAATTACAGTAGTGATATTAATAATTGTACAATGATAAATGTTTAATTGTTACATAATAATGGCATTGTTCTAAGAATAACAAAATATTTCACAGCCGTTGAACAGGATTTTGGAGAACTAAATTGTAATTCATGTCCATTTTCCATTATCTGAGTATAAATCAAATGTGGTGCATGGAAGCCGTGGACCTTTCCAAAAGAGTGGAAATTAGGACGGCACTACAAAACGGCACTCTGGGAAAATTCCAGGATCCCACCCAAAGGCAAAATAAAAGTGCAAAGACACGTCAGAAAACAAGCTCTGTTCCATACATGCTCTGAGTTATTTCTCCTTTAAACCACAAACGGACCATGGTCTAAACAATTTCATAAAACAAAATCTGAAAAAAATCTCAAAAGACATAACAATGACAAGGCAGATTATTATGAAATCACTCTTTTCCATGCAAGACTTCTCTCTGTTGGTTTATCAGGAATTTGCCATTAGTTCATTCTCACGTACTTCCACTGGCAGGTAAAGTTTCCTCCACATGTAAGTTTCAAAGATTGCTTGGGCTATTCTGATATCAATAACTAAAAATAAAGCCTCATGTTAATTTTAAGGCATTTGGGAAACATACCCCGTATAATATAGTAACTCAGAGAATGCTTTTTGGTTGAACATACCAAACAAGTAGAAGGCACTTTTCAGGATTTTTTTTCTTAAATTAAACAGAGAACATGGGGTGTCCTTGTCAAGAATACTGTTTCACAAGACCAGTTATTCTGCTGGAACTGAACACAAATGCATGCACATTACAATCTTATGTGAAATGTAAATGATTGACTTCAATGAGTCAAAACAGAGCCAAGAACGAAAAATGCATATATTAAAATAGCATGTCTTGCCTCTACAAGAATTTCAAGATAATAAATTGTAAATAGCAAATATACGACATGAAAAAATCCTTTAAATAAAATCCAATAAACTGTTCTGTACAAAATACATAATTTTGTGTGAAACAATTTATCACAAGACTGTGATCTGCAAAGCTGAAATTATTCACATTTATTTTTTAGTGCGTTCACAATTTGCCACTGAGAGACACAGCAAGTGCCCGTTTACAGTGAAAAAGTTCTTCCAAAAGGCGATTTTTATACGCCTGCTCTGACCCCCCATGCTCCGGCGTCCGCTACGTACGGTTGAGCCAGACAAACATTGTCCCGATTCCTCTGAATATTTTTGAAACGTTGCGGACATTGACAAGGCAACAAAATAGGAAATCCTGTCACACCGCTGTACCAGAAGGGTGTTCCCGTTTTATCTGCTGTCCTTCTACCATTAAGAAAATTACAGATACTGCGAAAACTGCCAACACAAGGAAATTAAAAAAATATATATATTGAGATGGCCCCCTTGATTCCAACTTACCTTAATAGTGCTGGCCATTCTCGATCAGGACTATTGATCGAGGTCCTTTATCAATACCGCGGTTGTATTATTTTTTTTTTCTGAGGAGAGAGCAAGCGTTGCGGTTTTGCTAGCGTTGTTTAGAACGGATGAGATTGTGCTAACGCTGGGAAGTGAAGTCAGCCAATAGCAGGAAGGGGTTTCTATTGGTTCTGGCTGCCACAGCTCGAAGAAACAGGATATTTGGGAGCGAGGAGATAAGAATGGTTGAAAACAATGTTGTTTTTCTTGATGATGTGTTTTAGGGTTTTGGGGGGGGTGGTGAGGGGGTGGGGGAGAATGGGGGGATGGGGGGCAGTGGGGGGGAGGCGGGCAAACTACGGGAGGTGGGTTTGTTGCCCTGACGATAGGGGTCTGTGGCGTGGCAGGTGCAAAGCTCTTTGCGTGCGTGAGACACACAGACCGGGGGCAGGATGCAGATGTCTGATCATGCAGTCCAAATTTAACGCCGTTCCACACCACACGCCCGACCTCCCTCCCGGCCCCCTGTGCATTGCTCTCTGCACTGTGCACATCACCCTGTTCAGGGGCACCTGGGTGTTTTTTTATGTTTTTTTTCCAACGGGGCTGGACTTATCATGTACCGATCAATTGGATTTGCAAGTATCAGCTCATGTGCTTGGTACGGTCAACCGAAAGCTTTCCCTTAGGTTAACCGAGAGGGCTTTAAGTGGTAAGTGAAAGAAGCTGAATCAAGGCACTAAACAGGCGGTGGTGTCAAAGAGAAAGTGCAAACAGAGAAGCTGAGAAACTGAGAGGACTGACCAGCATCCTGTCATCATTCTCTGCAGACTCATCACTGAACATGCTGAAAGCAGGAGTAAACTGAGTAAACTTATCAGACTAAGGGAGCATTTACCTTTAAATCGTCACCACCTACATGATGTTTGTGTGCACGATCTGCAACGATTTCACCACCACTTATTTAAAAGCATAAAAATCATCAAAATGCAAATGCATTTGTTAACTGAGCAATTAAATGAAAAATCATTCTGGTGTATAATGTTATTGACATGGTCTCTGCAGTCCAGATTAAAAACTCAAAACACAACCCAAAACAGCCAGCATTGCATGTGAAATCTGGCCTGGCAGATCAGCAGTTAGACAGAAAGGAAGTTGGTGTAACATGCACGCTATGCTGGCTTTGGTGGCACACCAACAGTACTGTGGCTGTTGACTGACATGTGGAGAGAGCTGAGTGGGCTCTTTCTGTGGTAAAGATCACTGATGGAAAGACCAATGGCCAAATTACAGAGTCCTGAGATATACAACAGCAGTTTGTCATTTGAGCCCCTCGTTTCCTTACTGCAGGACACATTTGCATGACTCGGCAATTCTGTGAATTTGTAGTTTCACATCAGAGATGAACCAGTCAAATAAAAAAGAGGAAACAGATAAAGGATATGTATTCATGCGAGTATAATCTCCATCATCATCAATCTTTGAGACGATGACTTCCTTGTCTTCTGTCTGTCATAATTTTCATCATTTTACTTTACAGTTTTACAGGACTAACGTTCACTGAAGGATTTTTCCTTCCAGCATATCTACAGAACCTCCTTCAGTGTTTGTTTGCCATGAGAACAGGAATATGACTCCCATTAAAATAATTATTTATTATCAATATTTCCTCTTGCAAATCTGTTTCTAATAACAAAACACAGAATAGAACAGAATACATTTTATGATGCATTACTGCAGTACAAACGCAGAGGAGCATACAAATAAACATCTCTATCGAATAATGCCAACATTCAATATGAATAAAATATCACTGCTTCAGCACAACCTCATACTTTTCGTGCCACTGGCCAACATTTTATACACAAGTGGGTGAGAACAACAGTGTGTGTAAGTATGTGTGTGTGCACGCGCGCACGTGCGCACTTATTCATATTTAGGGCTTCTGGAATGAATGTAAGGGACCTGCAGACCTGTGACTTGTGCAAACATGGTAACAAGGAAACAACGCTGCTTTGTGTTATAGCAGAGGTGGATTCACCATCGACGATAATGCGTTCCGTATTAACTCCATATAAACTGATGCACACACCGGAGGAGCGGGGAGTCAGATTGTGAGCTTCCGTGATTGGCCGATGGGGATCACAGAGAAGAGTGATGCGCTAAAGCGCTGGACACTGACCGCCGCTCTCCCTGTTTTTAGATTTTTTTAAACTGCTTCCAGCAGGAATTCTGTAGGAAATTACCCGTTCTCTCTGCACACACTTAGCTGCATCCACTGTGGGGCGGTGACGTAGCAGCCCTGGGCCAGTGGAAACGCAGTCTCTGCGGGGGTCTGGGACTCAAGGCTGACGCCACACACTGAAACGTCCTGTCCAGAATCACACCTCCTTCAGCTGCTGCCATAGTAAGCAGGCGAGTAAGAAAACTCGACTCACAAGGTCTACAAGATCCCCCTGAAGGGCTCCATAATCCTACCCTCCCACACTGCCCAGAACCTTGATGTGACGCTGGACGCGAAGCTTGGCTTCGCTGAGAACCTCACAGCGATAGCCCAGTTCGGCAGATTCTCCTCCCACAGCATCTGAAGGACCCAGCCCTTTTCTCACCACCTGCTCAACTCATATCCTGGTCCCGGCACTCCTGCCTGGGCTACTGCAATGCCCTGCTCACCAGTCTGAGCTCACAGTCCAGCAAACCCCTTCAACTGATCCAGAGCACTGCTGCCAGCCTGGTGTTCTACTTCCAGAAATTCATTCATGTCATCTCACTCCTCCAGTCCCTTCATTCCCTCCTGACCACTACACTCTGCTACCGAACAGCGTCTGGTAATCCTGTCACATTGCAACATGAAATCACTATGCAGATCTTTCTCCCTGTTGTCCTCTGATGGTGGAACACCTCATCCGTTCTGCTCAGTCCCTCACTATCTTCAAGAAACATCTGGAGACACAGCTCTTCCACGCTCACCTGAACACCTGAAACATTTCCACCTAATGCTATTTCTTATGTCTTAAACTTTGTTTTCCTTTAAAAAATTCAAATCTATGGTTTCATGCACTTGTATCTCTCCCAGGTAGCTTGTACCTTGTCTGGCCAACTATTGAAACTTGGTCATGCAGCACTTCTAATATTGTTGACTCCTTATATGGCTTTTTACTTGTGTTGTACTCTGCCTCGCTTGTAAGTCGCTTTGGATAAAAGCGGCTGCCAGATGAATAAATGTAACTGTCATGTAATGGCTACCAGTCATATGTAAAAAGAATAAATGTAAAGGAAAATGTAGTCTCTGCTCCTTACCACTGCACCACATTGGGCAGGGCTTGTATCTCAAAAGCTGGTGGTCTGATTCCCAGGTGAGCCATTGCTGCTGTACCCTTAAGGGAAGCACTTAACCCAAAAATACTTCAGTAAATATCCAGCTGCATGAAATGGAGAGTATGTACAATGTAAGCTATGCAAGGGGCTCCGCATGAGAGCGTCTGCTAAGCAAACTAATGTAAATATAAAATAAGGTCTGCAAGTCTTTCCACAAGGAACACAAGTGAGTCAGAGGGCATGCTGCTCCCTGTGGGACAGGAACTCTGGGCTTTAGATAAACTCTGTGATACATTTTTGCTCTCTCATATCTAATTTTCCTTAGAATTTCATAACACTAATGTCACACAGATTATTATGTTGTTAAAGTGCAACAATTTTGCCACTTTCTTATCACAAATATTCATATATCTAAATTATTGCTTATTGTTGTTTCGGCAGCAAACTAAAAATGCAATACACATAATCAAGTGATAAAAATGTAGTACTGATATTCTTAATCTCTTTGTACACATTAAATTTGTTCAGGAAACCATACACAAATGGGAAATGAAGCCACTAACACAGGGAGAACTAATAAAACTGCTAAAAAGTAATTTGTCCTTTACTTTAAGAAAGAAATATAAGCAGCAAATGTATCTTTCAGAGTGTTACACAATAGTGTCTCATTAATTTAACTGCTGAAGTTTTGATGATGTGCAAGAACAGAAAGAAAATGCAAAACTTGCTAAAGAGGTAAGTCAAAAGCACTGCAGTGAGCATTCCTGCAAACAGTGCTTCCGGACTGGGTGCTGGATTCTCTGCATCTTGGGTCACAGTGTCAGTCACAGGTTTAAGACCATCCATCCTATAGAACCTCTGTTGCAAGAACAGGGAGACTCAGTGTAATGGGTGTAGATGTTACGTGGGTCAGCGAGCGAGTTTCGAACCTGGGTTCTCTGCAACCGCTCGAGAACCTGCTACCCGCTACCTAAGGCTTTACACAGGGCTCACACGAGCTACTCACTTCAGCTCTGCCATATCAGCTAACTGTCTTCCTTTCCTGTAATTCTCTCTGCTTGTCTGTCTGCTGCAGAGGGCACACAGAAGGGACAGGAGGTTAATCGATGCTTCCTTGGAATGTCCTCTCTCCTTCCCGCTCAGCTCCTGCGCATCCGCTATCTGTCCAGCTCTCTGTCACCCTCATTATGAACAGAATGTGTTCATCTACGCCATCCACAAACTGATGAGACTGAGGGCACTGCAACAATGCCAGTTTTCTTCTGACGGTCACTCAAACCCCATCAGTAGTAAATGAACAAATATCTGTGGACTTTCACAGGCTCACAACAAGCTCCAAACTGGAAACACAGACATGTGGGTCCTCATTAACCAGGGGCAATATGGGTTTTAATCAAGACCCTTAAGCCTACAATACAGCAGAACAGATTATGCTGAAACTCGCTGTATTTTTAATCCTTGACAATTTAAACATTCGCTTTCATGGCTTCTTTAGCTCTCTGGCAGTGGATGACGGCAAGAATTTAGGTAACATCCCAAGAAAAATTAGCGGGGAATTGGGAAAGGCTTTAAAAGGACAAATTCCTGGCCAGAGATTTTTATTGCCAGTGGTTGTCTTTGGTGTATAAAAATCTAAATATTATAGTATTTGAAGGGTATACTGTATAATGAGGAATTGGCCTGACTACTGGCACACAGCTAGGGTAACAGATGTAAACAGAGCACAACTTGAAGACTGTATTATTTAATGAGATATTGGCTCAGGCGAGGGTAACTGCAGTAAACAGAATAACATTTGACCATATTGGATAATGAGATATTGGCATGGCAACTGGCACACAACGTGGGTAAATATGGTAGTGTTTCCGACAGTGCCATGCTACAGGCAGTAGCATAGAAAAGCATCAAAAGGTGCATAATATCACATTACTATTCATTCACTTTAGCCTCAGAGATATTCTCACACAGCTATTACAAATGCAATGGTGGTTTTAATTCAAGTTAATTAAGCTATTTGTTGCAAAGGTACAACATTTTATACATTATTCAAAACTTAAGAATGCACATTCCACAATGACGCTGGACTATAGTAAACATTTTTCCTTAATAAAACAATAACTACCAACTCAATCCCATCATAACAGATAATAAAACAAAATAAAATAAAATAAAATCGATTAAAACAGATTGATTTAAATTTTTCAAGGCACCTCTACCACTTCACAGCCTACTACCTTATTGGCTGCAGAGGATGAAAGATACAGCATCCTGGCAGTGCAGAATGAACCAAGATGCCCCCTGGTGGCTGATGGAGGTGACTGCAGTGAGGAGGTGGACCAGGGATGGGTGAATATCCCTCCAGAATGCTTAGGTGTTACCAGTCCAAATATCACCAGAGCAGGGTAATCTCTCACAGCATCTCCAGGTCAAGGAGGATTCCCACCTTCACTCCCACCAGCAGGGAGAGACAGTGGGTGTGAGTGGCAGCGAGTTTTCCAATGGGGAAAGGTAAGGACAGGTGTACTGAGGCCACTACCTGAGCCGTGGTTGATATGACACCTGTGAGGTGGATTTATGCTACCCCGCTCCACACTCTCAAGGGTAACTCTCACACAAGCACAACCTGACAGATTAATCAGGCTGTTGAGCAAAGGCTGTGACCGTCTTTATGCACTTAGTTACAATACAGAGTTCATTTTAAGACATTCTCTGCTTTAGTTACTTTTAGCCCCTAATTCAGCTACATCCAGTAGCTCATTCAGCTGACTACTCATCTCTGCAGGCTGTAGTGTCTAGTTTGGTTACATACAGGACCCAGTAAGTCACTCTGTCCTGTCGCAACTCTAGTAGGTGAATGTGCAGACCTTGCCTCAGTTCCATAAGATACCATCTCATGATGCTTGCAAGTATAAAATACAGCCAGCAAGCTAGCAAACTACACAGCAACCGGCACAGAGCACACAGGGTATCGTGAAGGCATGTCATGCACCAAGACAGCACATATCGATTTCAACGAGCCACAATGAATTATAACAGATGGCGTTATTTTGTCTTTTGAAAGTTTAATGAATGAGTGTAAATGCTGTTATGCTGTCTTATGTGGCAGTTAAGCGGGAATTATGCATGCCCACGAAAACCCCTCTGAAGTAAAGTAGTATGATAAACCGAAAAAGAAAGAAAAAAATAGAATAAAACTGAGATTTATTTTTACGGCCCTTTTGAAAAGGAGGGGAATTTTCACGGCGGAGGTGGATCTGTGGCTGCCTAGTCTTGGCAAGCGATGCATTGTGCTCTTGAATGCAACCCCCTCCCAGCTCAAGATGTGCCTCTGCTTTGTTCCTGCTCCACGCCAAGCTCTGAGCACTTAATCTCACTCACTGCACAAGTGCACAGTGTTCCTGGAGGACTCCGAGGATATACAGTATCCCTCGCCGGGACCGTGGCAATAAACTGTAATCCTTAATCGTTTGACTTTTTTTCTTAAATGTCAGGTGCTTATTATGTCCTAAAGGATTTACAAGTGGTCTGCTGCACCCTCAGAATGGAAAGGCTCTGCTGTAAATTATCTTGAATATAACTGGCTAATTCATCTGCAGAGCTATGAAATCACTACAACTGTAATTCAAAATATTCCATTCCATTCTGGCAGACTGGCTATTTCTACATATTGAGTACTTCAAATAACCATTATATGTATATGTGTGTGTGTCTGTGTATAGAATTCTTAAATTTAAAATGAATAAGTTTGAACTTGTCTGTGTGTACATAAAATTCAGAAGAAGTTGAGAATAGGTTTGACTATGTCAGTGTGGATAGCATTCAGAAGAAGTTGTGAATAAGTTTTACTGTCATATTGAGGGAATGAATTCCTTATTTGTGAACAATATGACTTTGTGATGTGTGCAATGCTATTAGGATTATAGTATAGCATATTTACAAGAAAATTATCTGATATTTTTCGTGTTATGCTATGTTTTTGTGTATGGTAATTAAAGAATTACTGGCAATACACACCAACAGGGTGTTGAAAAAGCATTTTCCTTCACTAGCGGAAAGGATCATTTTGGGAGCAAGGTGTCTCCCTTTGACTTAGCCTTCATGCCAATGCCGTGTCCATAAATGTCCTACATTATCAGAGAACGGCACACCAATATATGATGAGAAAAACACAAACAAACTTAAACTTAAATAAACTACACTATTTTTTGTTGAGTGTGATATTCACCACAGGACTCAAGCATCAGACATCCCAAAGAGGAAAAGCTGCACGGAAGGTGAGCCTGGACATCTAAGTGCCCAAGGCGAGAGGCCAAAACAGCAGGGTGAGGGTGTAGAAAGAGGGTCACCTCAACATGCCCACATTTCAGCAGCTCCTGCAAAAACCTTCCCAATAATCCTCTCAAACTCCTCTCTCCCCCAGCACCCTCCCCTGCCCTCCTCTCCCCTCCCTGCCCGGTCCCTGCACATGTGGACGAGTGTCGGTGGCTTTGTCACTTACTGGCGGTGACACCGGGGACGGCGCCAGACAGTAAATGACTGAAAAATATCTGCCCAGATTTCCTCCACATGGCCAGTCTGGTCAAAACTAACGTAAATGTAA
Organism: Megalops atlanticus; assembly: GCA_019176425.1. Taxonomy (NCBI): domain Eukaryota; kingdom Metazoa; phylum Chordata; class Actinopteri; order Elopiformes; family Megalopidae; genus Megalops; species Megalops atlanticus. The sequence continues at coordinate 34,662,113 of CM032883.1, read as the reverse complement.
CCAGACCGCAAGTTCATCCACTAAACCTCATGAAGAACTGAAAAAGCAAAAAAAAAAAAAAAAAAAAAAAAAAACAGAAAAAGAAATACGGTCCAAGCCCAGCGCAAATAAAATTCCTGAATGCCAGATTTCTTGGAACGCGGAGCCGAGCGTCTGGCTCGCGGCGCGGCAGAAACTGCGAGTGCGAGGACAGGGGAGGTGCCTCAGCACCGCGTCCCGCGAGGCCAGACTACGCTTTCTCTCGCTCGGGACGTCGGGTTCCCCCCTCGGAGGGGACGGACAGCTCCGTCGCCGGGCTGGACGTTATTTAATCGCAGAGCAGGAAGCCGTGTGGTCAGAAACACCAGTGGGTGCTGTCACAACGGGACGCAGTCTCCCTCGGAATGCTGCTGCAGGTAGCCCACATACAAGACCAAAAGCCACAGACAAGTCGGGGGGCATGCACCAGCCCAGAAGCTATGTGCTGTCCCAGAAGACACAAGCTTTATCAGAAGAAACAAACCGTCCAAGAGGCTACACACTGGCCAAGATACTGTGCACTTGTCAGACTCCCACTAGTCCAGAGGACACGCACTGACACAGAAGCCAGATACTCGCCCAGAAGCTGCAAGTTGACCCCAGAGGCCACACTGGTCGGAAGTCAGTTGGTAGCTCAGACGGCACAATCTGACCAAGAGAGTCACTCACAAGCCCAAAAAGACACACACTGACCCAAAAGCAACATACTGACCCAGAGCTACTCAACGGACCAGAAGCTATACACTAGCCCAGAAGCCACACTACTACTGAAACCATTTGATGGCTCTGAAAGCACATGCTGACCATGAAGCCATGCAGTGGCCCAGAAGACACACAATGGTCAAAAAGGCACACACAGGACCAGAGGACCCCCTGACACAACAGCCACACACTGGCCCAGAGGCTGTCACAGGATGAACAACACTGGGCATATATACCCCTGAAGCTATTCTCAATGGGGAAAGGAATACTGGCAGCAGTACCAACCCAGAGAAAAAAAATAACACGTGTTAGGCCTGCTCCATGTTCTAAACCACAGGTCCTCACCATCCACACTGCAAAACAAGAGGAACAATTAGCTTTGCAGTCAAACAGATAAAACGTTTACAGACTTCATGGTCCATTTTACAGCTTTCCAAAGGACGCCCTCTTAACTTTTCAGAAAACCAGTATCCAAGGCCTGATAAAATCAAATAAAGCCAATGAAAAATACTAGTAAAATAAGAAGGGAACAGAAAAGAGGACTGATCCAATAAACATACAACAGCGACACATTTAGAATTTAAAAATCTTCAGCTAAGGAACTGCTGAAGGGAAGCAAAAAGCACATCAATATTAAATATCAATATTAAAATCTTTGTTGTTTGTTCTAAGGAGAAGAATGTCTGGCGGTCACAAACTATTCATAAGGGTTCCAAGGAACAGCTCCTGGAAACATCTGTCATGGTGACAACATCCACAAATATTATTGCCGTCTTCCTCTTTTTGGCCAGGGTAACCGATAAAGAAAGCATGCGCTTTGATCCCACTCTCATTCTTCACAAATCACTGTATCTCCACTCGAGGTTTCCACCCTCACAGGAATCGCTTGGAACTCTCTTAAAGCTTAAACAAAAGATTCTTCTTGAAATGCTAAGCAATTCACTAAGGCGAGCCTCTCAACACTAAGGCGCCCTAAAAATATTACTAGTTAACAGCTACCATTTAACATTGAGATCTCACTTAGTCATGAATCTACTTCACTTGTGACACTTGATTTAGTACCAGCTCTCCTCTGAGCCTACCCTCCTTGCATGCACTTCTGTACGTCACTCTGGGTAAGAGCACCTGCTAAACGACTAACACAATGTAAAGGTAAATTTAAGGTTTCAAGACAAAGACAATCTTTGAAAATTAGCCCTGATGGACCCAAATGTAGCCAGCCATCCAAACGCTTACTGTGTGTATTTATTTTTCACAGAAGACAGATGTATGACACTGATACTTTGAAGAGGTCAATTACTGACAATTATAAGTCAATACTGACAACAATTACTGACAAAAGCACAGACAGAAGCATTGCAATTAAAAGACAATAAAGGCTTACAACTGTGCTCCACAGTGGCCATGAGTATGAGGCAAGGTTAAGCAGCACAGTTAAAACCAACCAGCATCCATATGTACAGTATTCCTACCTGACCACTCCACCGGATGGAATTCAGACTGATAAAGTGGTCGAGCTGTCAGCGACCACATGTAGCAAAATTAACACCAAAACCTGAGCTACCATAAAGTCTGCAGATGTGCTCATACCTATTGAATACTAAGCTGATTTCAAGGCACTGGAACGGAGAGCAGAATGGTAAAAACAGCCTCCCCCATCCCACCCCCCCAAAAGACCTCTCTGCAAAGTGCCCCTGTCACCGTAAATCTACAGATAATTCCCTCTGCAGTGAATTTCTGATGCCGCTCACTTGAGTGTCATTTCCTCTTCGTTTTGAGAGGGTGGAAAAAGGCCCTGTTCTCATATGGCTGTGTTCTTGACAGTTACCTTCTGGACAATATGAGCGGCTTTAAAACATGTGGCGTTGTTTCGGGTTGAGAAAGTCAAGGCCCGCATGATTCGGGACACCAGACAGCCTTGGCCCTGTTCTGTTCTTTTAATCGTTAAATGCCTTTTGATTTAAACTGACTAGCCTTACAGGTGGCGTCCTTTCCCATCACAGATTAGGGAATGACACAAGGAAAGAGGCGAGACCCAACACAGGCTCTGTTCTGTGGCCGTTTTAAAATCACTGTGTTATTTATGGACCATCTGTTGCCACGTATTGTGCACACACAGTCAGAAATCTAACCATGAACATTAACTGTTGAGTACTAACAATTCATTGTTTTAAAACATCAAGGGACATTCCATATGAAACCTACTGTTTTAGATGATGTCTCCACATACAATACATTTATAATAAATATTAGCAACCTCATACTTTGTTTGGAAATGTTGTTTAAAATGTAATTTTACTAATTGTGCAACAATCGGTATAGGCATAAAATTCAATCTTTCTGTATTGAATCTCTATTCAAAATATGTCCTATTCCTCTGGTCCAGCTAATAAGAGGAAGGTGAAAGAGACACAAAACATGATTCATTTTTCTTGAGCACTTCCAGCTACACTGGTCTAAGAGTTATGAATAAAAATGGATGCTCTGGAGGTGGTCATCCCAAGGCATAAAAAGATCCAGTCAACTGAAGAATAGAGAGAGGACATTATACCCCCCACACATGTGCATTTTTATACTTTATGCATCATAAACATTTTGTACATTTTGTTGGCAGTTACCTACATGTCACTTCTGCCGACGTAAAAATATTCAGCAAATATTTCTACACCATCCATTAATTTTTCACTTTGAGAATTATGTCTGTAACTATAGCACAATGGTTCTCCCTCAGTGACCATTGAGAATGTTGACTACGTTCTGTTAGCACCATTCTACGACCCCTCCGACCTTTTTCTACAGTTCAGGTTCTGATGGGAAAGTGATGCTTTTCCTCTTGGTCTGTTCTCACCTTGGTGGTGCCTGCCGGGTCTGCTCCAGTCTGAATCATGGCCCCCTGCAGACATGGAGAGCCGCTGGAGCCGGGACGTCCCTCACACACCAGCCTTAGGGGAGATCACAAGGGAGACAACCTGAATCTACTTCCTTTGTGCGTGTGTGTGTGTGTGTGTGTGTGTGTGTGTGTGTGTGTGCACATGTGTGTGTGTGTGCGTTTGTGTGTGTTGGTGTGAGCGTATACGTACACTACATTACATTACATGCATTTACGAGACGTTCTTATCCAGAGCGACTTCCCTCACAACAGAACATAAGTGTATCCATTCAATTCAAACAAGCAACAAGTGTCAGACCACGCTCACAAGACTCCCAGACCAGTGTACGTGCACACACGCACATGTCTGACTATCTGGTGTTAATTCCCAATGATGCAACAGTTTATAACTTTTCTGATTTGCTTTGGACAGCACTTCTGTATTTCCTTGCTCATTCACTGGAAGTCGGTGGTTTCTGAAGTGATTGAATCTGGTAGGAAACAGAGACACGCTCCTCTGTTCCCCAGAAGTGTTTACCATCGGAAATAGAGCTTGACAGTGGACTTGACACTGACTGGGAGCAGATTATTTCTTCTTCCATAAATAAATACCTGAGTGGGATCACACATGACTGTTGCAAGTGTTACCCGTAGCAGTCAATCAAGTAACGACAACTAGCCTTTAAGTTTAACCAATCAAGCCCTTAGAACAGTAACAGTGTGACTTCCCATGTTCCCACAATTGGCATCTGGGAATCATCTTAACAAAGACAGCTGTCCCCATGGCACAGAGAAGCTGAAGGTAATTACTATCATGAGCATGTTAATCACAGCCTTGCAGAAAGACATGTTTGATACGTTCTTCGTTATTTATCCTTCATTAAGCAAAGGGAGGCTCTGATTATGTCAAGGGATAGTTAGAGTAGAGGACAGTTAGAGCAGAATAGAATACACTGTACAGGACAGTAGTTTATCATGAAACATCTACATTTATTACAATGTTGCAGGTGGCTGATGAAATAATTAGTGCAAATATTTAAATAGTTAAAGAACATTTTATATTATTTGCATAGTAATATGTTATAACAATTTTTGTAGTAAACAATGAAATATAACAGAACTGTATTTAGCTCAGAAGAGTCTGTTATTACTGTTTTGCATGTTTCACTCCCACACACACACACACACACACACGAACACACACACACACAAAAAAACACAAACACACCCAGAGACCCTTGCGAAGCCAAAACATATCTTGCCTACCCTTGGCTGGCTTATTATTGGCTCACAGATGACTTGGCATGTTCTTTGCCATTCAACACCCCATAATACCCTACAACACAATACCAAACAACTAACTTGCTTAAATATATTTTAAATGTTACTATGCTATAAAATTGCTCTTTGAAGTCCTGCCAAATTAAAAAAAAACTCCTTCTGGAACATCAACATTGTGGTTATTGTATATAATCATAAGGAGACATAAAAAGCAACCAACCCTCCCCTGCACCTGAACAGATGCTGAGTCCACAATGTTGCAAGTCAGACTTCATTTTGATTCCGCTTGTTTTCCTTGATTTTTTTCCTCTAATCGACATCGTTATGCGTCATTTTCCTTCCCCACCCCCCATCGCGGTGGCCTCCATCTCCTCCCAGTGTGTCTCAGCCAAGCTGTGCAGTAAAAGTGGCGTGTAATTTCAGATGACGGGGGGTTATCATTATCCTATTTTCCTAACAAAAATAAAACCTTTCCAGAGAAAAGGCGTGGGGTGACATCACCAGGGAATACAGTAGACAGAGGTGGTGGTTTAAAAAAAAAAGTCACAATCCTGGTTTAAAAACAGAGAGAATTTAAAAAGAGAGACCATCGGGCAAACAGATTTCAGCTCACGGAAAACATGAACGCTTTCTGAAATACAATAACAAGGTAGTCACTCCACTGAGCCACAACCTTTCTTCATATATTCCTCCCTGCTCTACCCCTCTTTTAATGACAAAATACATACATTGAAGTCCAGACTGTTTCATGGACCAACCCCTCTCTAACATAACTGATTCTGACATAGTTTCTGACATATTACTGTCCAAATGCCAGAAACTAAATCTGAAACTTTCAGTAATTTTCTCAGTTATTCTGGTGATAAGATTTGTTTGGGCATGTTAACAGTTCCACGGCCCTATATTTTTAATGTAATTTAGACACATTGATTGTTGAAATAAACCTCACCTAACATCATGGGTGGAATCTACCCACTCAAACACTATATATATTTATTTTTCACCTTTTATGTTACATAGGATTGATCAGAGAATAACCTAGCAAGGTCTTAAAATTTATTCTTACAAGACAAAGGAACTGATCGAAATTTAGCATTTCTGTTATTTGGGAACTTCTGCCTGTATACAGCTTCATTATAGACAGCCAGAGTAGAAAACCAAGGCATCAAGTATCTTTACTGAAAAATCAAGCTTAAAAAGAATACCTTTAAATTTACTACATTCAAGGACAGAAAAACCTAAAGCTAAATGATTTTTTAAACGTCAGCTGAGTTTTTTTTTTTTTCAGCTCCAGCAACTACACCATCAAAAAAAAGTAAAACAATTAAAATAAATTTCTGTCCCCCTGATGTCAGCTGTGCAGAGGCAAGACAGAATCTCACCAGGCCTCATTCTCATACATTAAAGCAGTAATGCATAATATTCCAGTCCAGCACTGGCATGTGGCCATGACGGCTTCTGTGGGCTCTTCCACGTATAGGACAGAAACCATCTGGACTCCAGTCCCGCCGCTGCCACAAACCGGCCTGCTGTAATCTGCTTTCACTCTCCCTCTCAATCATAGGAAGGCAAGAGCAGCCCTGACCCAGGCCTCTGGCTGGAGTCCTCACAGCGAATACAGGAGGTGTGAGGTCAGACAATTCGCCATGTGGGGAGACAGATCCAGCAGGCGGCCAGAATATAAAAAACCCCGAAAATCTGGCACGGGATCTACATCCAGCGACGTGAAAACAATGACAGCTTTGTCTGAGAAAAAAAAGAATCCTCTACAGTCGGAGTAAAAGATGTAGGGTGTGTGGAAGATGAAAGGTAAATCATACTCCAGCGATACTGAGGAAATCACATCCAATAAAATATGAAAGTAATTAAACCTTCTAAAAATAAAAAATAAAAAACCGTCAAAGATACATTGAAGTTTTCTGACAAAATATTAACACAGAGAAACCTTACTCCATTGAACTCTGAGGATAAAACAGGGACATTCAATAGATCATGAATAAAGAGTTTGTTACAAAACTCCGGGTTCTCTAGGTCTGGCTGTGAATCAGTATTTATGCACTAAGGAAAATAACGGACCATTTAGACTACTTGGAAAGCCCTGCCAGCCAGCCTCCACCTACACATAAGTGGGATATTTTTGGATCAGTATGCCAAATTATACACCCTGTCCATGAGTTTAGAATTAACCAGGAATCTCTTTAATCTATAATCAACCGAGGGTGTTTTATTCAGGAAAAGAATCCAAAGAGAAATTGCCTTCATAGCACCTAGGAGTGGATTCATATGTGGAATGAAATAGAAATAAATAGAAATATTTTACAATAAAATACCTTGATTAAAAATAATTGGACTCTGTTTGATCTAACCACAGTGTTCTTCGCGCTCAGTTTTCACAATATTTACACAGCCTCATCGGGTGCTGAAAGGGCTCGATTTGGCACAACATGCCATTTAAACGTGTTTCTAAAAATTCAGGACTGCAGCTCAATTGAAATCTGGGCCGCAATGTCATGCAAACGTTCACCTACAATGTTAACGTAATGTTACTTTCACCTACAGCACACTTTGATTGAACAATACAAATAAATCTGACAAATAAGTTCTTTATGAAGGATTAATATGATAAATTTCTGTAGCAATTAAATAATAGCTAGGTAACAGCCTTTGGAAGCTGCTATCAGACATTCAATATCTTCCAAATGTCTAATAACGTACTGCTAATAAAGACTGCACATCTTTCAGCAAGGGCACAAGAATAGACATACTGCTTGAGTTATTGGAATTCACTGATTTAAATCAACTCCAGATCATACGCCTCCTTCCCACGCATTTTTTTCCAACAATGAAACACAATCAATTTGGTTTTCTTCGGTTTGAGGAGAGAAGGAGTTTGGCATTGCCTGCCGTGTTGAATTCTTAGCTCTTCCCGGTGAAGAGGGGGCCAGAGAGAACATGATCATCTTTCTGCAGCTCTGCTCAAACCTGTCAAGGGAACAGGGGCTAAAATATATACTGGAAAGTGAAAAGGTCCATAAAGTTATTCCATATGAGAGCTCCACCGCATAGGGGGAATGGTGATTACTTTCAGGTGGTATCTCTGTCCATATAATTCCAAAATCACTCCATCAAACAAATTACAATTTATGTTTTGAATGTTTCATCACTTTGCAGTTTTTAACTCTGCGTGTTTACACAAATTTTGGAGGATGTTCAACACTCTTTTTGCTTTTTTTTTTCCAAATGAACTCAGTAATTTCCAAATAATTCAGCTTTGAAGTCCTGATGTTAAATGCTTTGATGCCTTTAAGCTGATGTTGAAATTGGATCTAATTTCTGGCGCGATTCAGGAGCTTACACAGTGCTGCAGGACCTGTCAGTCAATCTGTGCGAACATTTGGAACAAATTAAAAACCAAATCAAATTATAGGCTTTGCCCAGACTTCTCTTGTAATTGTAATACAAACTTCTTTCTTGGTACAATGTGCGCATTAAAGCCAATCATTGCACATAATGGTGTTTAAAACCGCCAGTTTTACCTAATTAATCCTCTAAAACAGTGCAAAGCTCACGCTTAGGCTGTGTGATCAATTGTGTCTTTACTGTCCCCAAAGGACATATTTACTCATGTGTTACAGACAGATAAACACCAGCATTTTCAGTGATATTAACAGAAAGGTGAATCTGTTGGTTTAAAACCCAATCTCTGATAAACTGTCAAACGCAAACAGAAACTCCAATCCTTCTCCAGTGATGACCTGTTGCATGGACTTTTTCTTTCACGGAAAATGGATCTGATCAGAGTTGGTAGGCAGCCTTGCTGGAGACCACCACAGGTGAAAAGTAAAGTTTGCGGAACACCGCACTGCTGGTGATCTCATAAAAGCGTGCCACGGTTAACCCCAGCAGAACTGAACCATAATCCGCCAGCGGTGCCAAGTCAGAGAGTTAAAACAGCACCAGGAGTGATCGTTGGGGTGGATCACGTGACCATCGCCACAGAGGAACACATGCGTGGGCCGCCAGCCAATGAGCAGGGCTCAGGCCGGTCACACACGGCAACACATGGCAACGTGCCGAAGGCCCCATGCGTAAATTTCTCCACAGGCAGGGCGACAGGCCATCAATTCGTCCATCAGGGGGTGGCTTTACACACAATAAAACAGCACTAACGGGAGAGGGGCGGCCTGTAAATCGATGCCTTAGCGCAGCTCCTTTCACATCGCACTCACGGTTAAGCCTTGCCCTGTCGAACAGTCCCCCGGCCACGCTCTGGAAAGGGAGAGAGGGCCGCGATGGTCCTGCTCTGAGCAGGAAATCCAAAATTATTCTGTGCCTCCTATGACGGCAGATTTATGGGACAGTTTCATTTGTAGTCTCCGGGCTACAGAGGCGTGGCGTGGGGAATGGTAATCAGCCTCCGGGTCGCTCCGGTGGAGGCCCTCGTCTGAGCGGCCCATCAGAGGCGAAGCTCGGGATCCCAGGGGAATACAGGGCCCGAGTTGGACGTCCCGTCCAGCCCCCCAACAGACCACAGACAGGGTTTACCACTTCATTCCTTCGCTCTCTCTCTGCCAGTCGCCCTCTTTACGGGTGTCTGCGCCGCTGCCTGTTCTCATTCCCATATGTTGCAATGCATTGGCTTTACCGCCGCAACACTCGTTACCCCCATCCCGTTATTTTTAGAAATAATCCCTTCCCAGAATAATATCACGTTACTTTAAAAATGTTATTCTGAAGAGGGATTATTTCTAAAAGTAGCTGTGGGGTAAGAGGCGTTGCAACTTTGGAACAAATGCGTTGCGTCGCATCACGACAAAAAATAAAAAAGAATATTTGCAATTGAGTGAGTGGTAACTCGGTAAAATTGGAAGATATATTCTGAGAAATCTTGCAATAATATTGCAAAATCATGGCAGCATTAGGTCATGAGGCGAGATGAAATAAAACTATTAGATGCACAACCCTCCGCAACAATCCAACACCTCAGTAAATACCATTAAATCACTGGCAGAAGACTGAGCGAAACGCGTGAGGTCAGAGCCCAGACCTGCAGCTCCAGTTGCACGGACAGATGTGTTCTATATAAAGCACAGGATGCCGGGGCAGCCTCAGAGACTGTGCCAAATGCACCGTATCTCCTGTCCCGGAGAAGTCCCCCAAAAGCCTTCTTTCCTATTCCCCGCTCTACAATCATCGCCTATAAATTCATTCATAAACGGACACGTACACGTTTTATTTGCCTCCATTAAGGAGGAAAGGCTGCAGGGGTTTTTTGGGTTGGTTTGTTTTTCCAAACCCCCTCACGACCGCTCGCTCCTCACACAGACCTCCAGGTTGTGCTCCTCTCACCCACCTCTTTACCCACAAACCCCACACCTCGCCCGGGGCTGACAGAGCCGCAGAGAGAGGGGCTGTCCTGGAACCGCTGGGTGATTTAAGCTGCCTCTGGGACACTGTGCAAACAAGGCAGGCAGGGGGTCACGACCGACGTGTCCGAGACCACGGCCGAGCAGTCAGAGGCGAAGACCGAGGCTGGGATCACAAACCTGGGTCAGAGTCCAAATCAGTGCACAGGAATGATGTTGTGGCCCTGATGCTGTAATGTTTAATGTATTTTTTTTTTACTATAGCCTCATAATGTATATTTGACATGATAAAGAACTACATAAGAGCAACAGACCAATCTTATTAAAGTACTGATCATGTGTTGTTACTTTTTACATAATTATATCATTCACAGTGAATACAATAAATAATAATTCATGTTAACTTGAAATAAACACTACAGACTCGTCCTGAGTGTAAGCTGAGCTCTATGACTTGAAGTACGGGTTCCATCTCAACTATGTCATCAACCGACAATGACCAGGAGCCCACAAGGTTTTGTTTTGTTTGAATGACAATGGGTTATTTGGGGTTAAGTTTTTGGGTGGCATTTGGGCAGCAGTTAGGAGTGCAACTTCAGTAGGACTAGGGGTTTAGGTTTTTGGAGGGAACAAGAGTTATTTAGATAACCTGTGAGTCTACATAACACATACACATGTATAACATATTAATAACCTTGTAACATATTTGAGATACACTGTGGTACTGCATTGACTCCATGGTAGTAACTGATCAGGAATACTTCCTCCTTAGTACATAATATTACCCACTTTTAGGGAGTAAAAATGAATTCATGAATTTTCTGGTTTGTACATAGATTGAGCAGAACATAAAGTTTTATTTTTTCTAAAATAAAATGCTGGCTGTTTCAGATACAACTAAGATGTACATGTAATAGATGTGTAAGACCTGGTCAAAAGCAGGGTAGATAAACAGAAATTTGAAAAATCTTGAAATAACTTTTATATTCACTCAGCTACTACTGTACCAACTACTGTTCTGCTATGCTGAGTTTCCATCGGCATGAACTCTGTTCCAGGTCTTACTGTAATATGTCAACTTCTGCACAACAGTTGTTTGCCAAATCACATGACATATGTACCATCCTCAGAATATCCACTGCATCGGCAACACACTCTGCATGTAGATAAGGCTGAAGAGCAAAAGTTTTGTTTTAATTTAGTAAATGCTGTTAATAATTTGGTCCATTCCTCAGTAGCCACCTGACAATGATCACCCATTTACTTGTATTTTTTGTTGGAAGTCCATATTTACACATATTTGGGTTTTCATATGTATTGTATTATCAACAGGAAAACAGCACTGACACATTTCATGAAAAAAAAACCAATTACGCATGGTAGCTGGATAAATTTCCTCTCACCTTCTATAATTATATAGAACAAGCCCACTGAAAAAATCCCCCAATTTGTGTAGATATGAATATACGGTATCTATTTGAATATTGTTTATAACTAGATATACCTAAAATAACTTGGGTACAATTTTACACAGCTGGGAGAATTCAGGTGCTCACAGCTGTGATCATAATAGGTCAATACCTGACCAGATTCTTAAATTGTTTACTACTCTCCCTTGGTTCCACATCTCTTTCACTTTAAATCTAGACTTAAAAACCCCAACCCCAGTCAAATCCTTGCTTTTCCCCTTTTTCAGACGAAACGTTAAACCGAGGTCCTGAACCTCTCTAGCATATCCCATGGCATCTATCAAAATGATGAAAGATGTTAACCCCCCGCTGTCCCGGTAAAATTCCCACAGCGATTTTCTCAGTCTGGCCACCTAATCATCCCCTCTAAAGCCGAATGGACATGCCGTCCCCTGCATTCCTCACCTTGATTTCCCAGGTTGCAACTGCAAATGAGAAATGAGCCCTGAGGTGACCTTCCTGTTTAAATAAAGAAATATACAGTATGACTCACCCTAGGTGTGGCCCTGGGGGTCATGCTCTTCCTGTTGATATTTTTCGCATCTGCTCAGCTACTTCTGCCTTATTTTCACAGTGTCGCAGATCTCAGTGTACTAGCAAGACATGCTGGAGACTGTTGTTCTGACACCAGGAGGGGGGGGGGGCCTTCAAATTGGTTCATTTAACATTGCAAGTCTGAAATGCCAAAACCAGACGCATACGCATCAAATGTACTTGACGCACGTAGCCTGTATGTACCTTTTCCATGCACACCATGTGCACTGCGCAAAGGAAGAAACCACACACCCTGTTAGTTCCAGTAAGTTTTTTATGATTTTTCACATTCCTGCTTTGATTGGTTAGCCAAGGGTTTGTCATCAGGACTAGTTTAGTCAACGTATGACTGGCCTCAGCTATCAAACCAAACTGTGACAGCTCACAGAAAACTACTTCACTTAAAAATTTTCCACCTAATTTGACAAACAGTTGTTATGTATTTGTAAAATCCCTTTTTTCCATTATGCTTTGAGGTTCCTGTTAGAATGTTGGCTTTGTAGTCCAACGCATAAGATCAGCTGTATGCAAATACAACTAATAGCAGGAAATGACCCAGGAGACACAGTGTCATTCATGATTCCTAATAATCTACATGTGTTAATGTATTATATTATATTATCGGCGTCCTCATTAAATGTTTTCAAAAAATGTATTCAGTTTTTATATTTGAATAATTGTGTGTCGTTATATCATGCAATAGCCATTACCTACAATGTAATAATGAAAATAATTGTACATTATAGGTATTTCCCGCAACTCGCGGAATCGAACTTTTGGTCCGAAAATGTGTGCAACTGCAGCTAGAAGCCAGGGCAATCTCAGGCCTATTGATGTTTATGATAATGAAAACAACGGAGGTAATATGAGCAAAGTTAATCCTGAATAAATGCAGGGCTGAATATGGAATGTGAAAATGTATGATACCAATACAATTCTTTCACCCAAGATCATCCTAACGTGATGTATTTCTACTTGGTACACTTTAATTTTGCTTATTTAACTTTTAGAGGAATCAACGTTTGCCTAACATAAACACGCAATAAGTTGTAGCTGCTACAATTTTTACAGCACATTTAAAATGTCGTTTTACTGAATAAAAGCAAAGATATTCAAGGTAATCTGAACTTCGGTAACGAAATATTCTACTCTTAAGCAAAAATATTAGTACCTTTATATATTAGCAACTAGTCCTGCACCACATATAAATACAAATCTTACATGAACCAACTATATTGACATTTAAAAAATACCATTATGAAATATGTTAGCCGTGCCACATAATATATTAACGCGCAATCGAATGAAACTCTGAAAAAGTGATTGCTGCTGTACTTACCTTCCTTCCAAGAACGCAGCGGCCACAAACTTTGTTTGGATGTGCAGGAATGTACAGTGATGTGAGCCGAGTGGACTTAGATATTTCTTTTGTTTCTTTAACTATTGATCAGACAAACCGTTACCCTTCATGTGCTACATCACTTCACTAGCTACATCAGACGAGTCATACAAAATACTACTGTTCGTCTAGAGTGAGTGAGTGAGAGAGAGAGAGAGAGAGAGAGAGAGAGAGAGAGAGAGAGAAGAGGGGGCGTGAGGGTGTACACGTATATCAGAAAAAAATGTGCGCTCATACTTAAGACATGGACTGAAAATAGAACATAAAATATAATCACGTGAAGCATTACATGCTTAAAATGGTAACGTCATAAATCATGCAAAAGAAGAAGCTCTTCACGGGAACGTATTTTTCTAGACCTGTATTCAAGCCTCAACTTTGTTTTAGCCACACAGGCAGTATAACCAGGCAAAGATAAGCCTATACAAAGTCAAGTCTAGTCTAAGCAATTAATAAAACACCGCCGTTAATTCCTACATGTCCATAATAACATTAATAACTTGACGTTTCTTTTTTTTCATTGCATTATGTCAATCCAGGAAATAAATAATTTATGCGTCAATGACCATTAGGTTTCAGAAGTCATTAGTTCCGTGTGTGTGATGGGTTTCTTCCCACCATGGTAATTTATTCATTATTACTTTGTCACCCATTGACACTGGTTTCAAATTGATTTTTCAAAGTCATAGACATAACCAGCCGTCCTTTGAGTTGTTTGTAGAACAATGATTTAGCTCCAAAGGTGACCCAGTTTCATATTGTAATACGAATGGTATTATATACTGTATCCCTATTTTCCATTAAAAACGCACTCTACACTGTCAGCACTTAACTCAGTATCTTACTGACCTCTTGTAGTGCTTCTCGATAACTACTCTTAGCATAGTGATGTACTTATTTGGATCTCACTCTGGGTAAGAGCGTCTGCTAAATGACATAATGTAATGTAAATTCTAATATGTCCAGGTGCAATCCTATGACAAATGGCGAAGAGACTGATCACAGCATACGAGTTGCAGGATAAAGACCATACGACAGAAGCATATAGGTAAGCCTGCGTTTGTGTGATGTGAATATTGGTCTTGTGATCACATAATTGAATGAATTCACCTATCCACAACTATGCATAACGTGGAAAACATGGAAATGGAGAAAAAAAACAGTAGTAACTTCCTTCGTTGAGTGTTAACGTAATTCATTTTATTAGCACAAACGTTTTTCTGTTGACGCATATATGTACTAAATGTAACTAGTCAACTTAAATTATACCGGTGTGAAACCCAACTATCTCATCCACAATTTAACCAGAACTATGTGTTTTTAAAAGTTCAGACAGTTTAAATGTAAGACCTGCAGGTTGATAACTGACTGTAAATATAAGGTCACAAACGATATGGCTTTTCGCTACCGCGTGCAGGCATACAAGGAGCTTTAATCTTGAACATCTCCTAATTGTAATGGTTTCTTATGACCATGACATACTACTGTTTACTCAAAATAGAGACAGAAATAGTCATGTAAAGTATTAATACCCTTCATGTGTTTATGTTACAATACCCATCCATGGAAAAGCATTTTTGGTGACATGCTGGGTTTTTTTTTTTTTGGACAGGGTGTAGCATACAGAACTCTCCTTGTGACAGCGGGGTGTTTTCAATGAAAGCAGTTATTTTAGCTCCAGACATGTTTACATTTCTGTGGTCAAGTCTCTAACTTTCTCTTTTTCCCTCTCTCTCTTTTGCTTTTTTTCCCTTCTTCGTTTCAAAATGCTACACCACGATCATAGGCCCAATCCCCTTGACTTCCAGACATTCTTCAAGTCGGCCAGAAAACAGAGAGAAAGGGGAGGTGGAGAGAGAAATAGCCAAACACACACACACGCACACAAACCTCAGAGTTTGGGTCAGGAGAGACGGGAATGGGTCTCCCCACAACAGCCTGTCTTCAAGGACCTGTGACTTGTTTTGGACTAAGACAAAAAGAAAGGGAAAATGTTGTTCTGGCTCATGTACCATCAATGAAATGTTTTGGGCGTGGTAGAGTTATTGCTGACTGATTCATCCCCTCCACTCTTCACTCCAAAATGAAGAGAGACATCTCCAAAAGTCACCCAGTAAAAATCCATTACTCTAAACCCTGTCATGGAATGGCACTATGACACACAGCTGAAGTATGATTCTATTTACCGCTTTACTACGTACTGCATATGAGCACATGCATATTAAGGAAGGAACATTTTAACCAAGATGGCTCTGTTTTTACAGACTGCAACTGCAACAAAAGCAACTGGTGCTACTGAATATTTTTTCTGTCTTTCAATTTAAAATATACACAATTATGTAATATGCTTTCCAGACTAAATTAAAAAAAGCACAATAACCACACAGACATTTCAAAACACCCGGGACACGAGTTCAAGTTTTGTAAAGAAGAAAACATAATAATTTAATTTTCTGTGGCGAAAATAAAAAAGGGCTGTTCCATTAAAGTTGTGAAAATATTAGTTCAGACATCTGCCTAAAAGAATGCAGGGGTAAAAGACCACAAAACAAAACCGTTAGAATACAAACACTGAAGTACTGTTGAACCATAGCGACCTCCGGTGGTAAAAAGGCGGTACCACAGCAGGAGCTCACCCCATTAGAGTTCAACAGTGATCAAGGGCCACATCAACTTCTAGCACTGTTTCCCGTAGTTTCCGTCTGCAATTCACTTGTCACTGAAAACAATGCAGAACTGTAGGCATGAATAACAGTGTTAAAAGAGGAAATTAGTCATGATATGTATAGAGGGACTATGGGGTTCTTGTACGTTAAGTGGTTGTACAATGAAATAAAATAATCTACAGTCACAATCATCACCATCAGGGCAATCCAGTGTTGTGAAGTTGTATATCCTATAGCTGTGTGTGTGATCAGACATCATTAATCCATCCAAGAGAGACCACCGGTTATTGAGAAGCAGCGAACAGTACACCCTGTGTACCAAATCCCCCACCCCACAGTACAGTGTGCTGTGAACCCTGGAAAGTTTGGCCAAGGAAATCCCCAATGCCCCCCGCACCGCTGCACCATGTGACCCATGAGGGTCTATCCCATCCCTCAACATGAAAAAGTGACAGAAAGCTACCAGCTCCTGGCATTTTGTGTAAAGAGTCTGTGTTTCTCTGGGGTTGGAAAAAAACAGCAATGCAGAGTCTAGACAGAGGAGCATGGACTGAAATCTGGAAGCTATTCGCTCGACTCAGAGCTCAAGGCAGAATCTCTGTAGGCTGGGTGACTTTAAATGGCCTAATTATTCATGAAAGTGATCATATACGTTTCAGATGGTTTTATTGTGGGACAAACCCAGACTGGGGGAGGTTTTCGAATGCTTAAAATCTTCTTGATATAAGGTATGTGCAACATATTGCAAAACTTAAAACACTAACAGTAATGACAGACAGCTAATTATAGGATTAGGCTTATTAGAAACTGTCAGTTCAGTTGTGCATTCTCCGAGAGGCTTACATAACTGCAAAGAAAACATCACATTGATATCATGTATCAACACTGATAATAATGATTCATAACCTCTGATTTTAACCTTGATGAAACAAAGCAATATTCACAAGTATTGCTGATCATGGCATCTCAAAAGAGACCTTCATGCAATCATGCAGGAAAATCATTAAGCATCTGGTTGATAATTAATTCAGTAATCCATAAGTCCTGTCTCAGTACAAAATGAAGTAAAGTAAATTAATTGGAATGTTTTTTTTCTGTTTAAATGTTCTTGATTTTGCTCTTCAAAGTCAAGTCAAAGTGCAACTGCTGTACAACACCAACAGGGGGAGAGAGTGCTAAGTGTATAAAATGGAGCCATCTGAAATACTGTAATTTGGGTTAGGAAGTAAATACAGCCATATGTACACATTCTTTTGAGTATTGGGTTTAGACAATGTTCTACTGTGACCATTTGCAAAAAAAAAGACTGATTTAGCTAAACGAGTAAATGACTAGGATAATTAAGTAATTATGAGCAAATACTGGAACCGAGCCCAGCATGGAGAAGTTCTCGCAGGACCTCAGGGTGAAAAGCTTTGTTTGAAAACATCAGTCACATGGAGTGACAGTGTCATGTGAGAAAGTGGTTTCATTCTGAGGGAAGGAACGGATCTTAGACAGAAAGTTCTCTCTGTTAGTGCTAAAAAGAGGTGTTCTCAAAGTCATTACATTACATTTGGTTAGGTGAAGAACCTCTCCAGAGAAACTTACATATTTAGATGTCATGTATTTACTGTGTACATCTGGACAGTTCCCGATGGAGCTGGGATTGAGTACCCCCACTGAAAGGTACAACAGCAGTAACCCATCAGGGAAGCAAACCCGCAACCCTCAGGAGACAAAGCCATGCTAACACTAACCCTAATTTTACCACCAGCCCACACTTCTCCAATGGACCATGTACCACTTGGGAGGTATGTCTGCTTCCTAATAAGCTCTTTGGTATGTGGAAGTGTTTAACTCATGCTTTGATCAAAATAATAATAATTAAAAAAAAAACAACACATGGATATGCCTTCAGAATGTGTTTGAAAAAACTATCTCCCTCCAGACAAGGTAGAGCTTATGCAGAAGACAGTGTTCACACTGCTCACAGAAGTTTACCGTTTGTTTGCTCAGCAGACAGGTTTATTAAGGGCGACGTACATAACTCACATTTTTTAAAAGTATGATCATTTTATTATCCATGAGGTGAGCAAAGACAGGCCTTCCACACTGACAGGGCCGCCATTGAATAAAACAGCGTGATGCTCGCAGTCACCACAGACATTACAGCTATAGGCCTCAACATCTCGGGGTCCTCACACAAAAAAAGTTTTTTCGGGCAATACCTGATTTGTTTGTAAGGCTTCTTTGCCTAAGATGACCTCCATTGTTTGCACTTAAATAGCTGGATGTTTATTGGCACAATTCAGGTTAAGTGCACTTACTCAAGGACAACAGCACTACCAGCACTAAATCTTCACCTTTCTGAGTCCAGGTCTTGTTCCATTCTACACCACAATGAAAGCCAGATAATAATTTCTAAAGGTATGTGGATGACACAGACATTGTCTGTTGGATAGATACAGACCATATTTACATAATCCGTTTGAAACCCTAATCCACATTATTCCTATTTAGGTCTGTGACTTAGGGATTTTGTCTCAAAATAATTAAAGGCATTCCGAAGTCTACTCACATGTCTAATCAGATATTTGTACTACTTTGAAACTGGGGTTTTCAGTCTTGCAGTTATATGTCTGCCAGTATGACAAGCTGTGCATTACTAGTGGACTTTTGTAGTTGCAAAATTATTTAGAGAGTGTGTGCATTTTTTTCAGGTAGGTTACAGATCTATAAGCTACAACATAACTAATTTCTGTATGTTTACTATGTAAATGCATAAAATACATTAAGGATAACCTGTATAATGTTCTGTATGTTATATTCTTACACTCTAAGGCTGTTGTAAGATTGTGCGACAGATTCAGCTCAAAGGTCAAGCACCTCTCCTCCCACATATTACTCTCATCAAATACCTCACACACACACATATACTCAACACATGCACGCTCAACGCATATGCACACATACGCATGCTTGGGAAGACATACATGCACATGAATACATGCACAAACATATGCACACAGGTATGCACACATACACACACGCACACACACACACACACACATTCCAAATAATCACTGATTATCAAGTGCCAAATGCAAGAGAGCTGATCTCTTTCCACTGTATTTTGAGATCTGAGCCATAACCAATAGGACACTAAGTAGCAAGTGATCTCAGTAACTCTCTGACATGTAAGGGCTATGGTAAAATACATCATGGGCTTTGCCCTTTGATTTCCTTTCCCTGTGCAGGAGGGTTTTTCTGTAACTGTACATCTCCAGCACACTGATGTATTTTACAAAATGTTCCTCTATAGGTATCACTGTAGGCATCATTTCAGTGATGTAGACACTGTTCCTTTATCTCTGAAGTGGTGAGTGCAGAGGAAGTGTTTGCGTCATGTACTATTCTTGGGTTCTACCGTTGAGCATCAGAACTTACTGATGGTGGTTACCAGCAGCCCTGAGAAACAGTTTTCTGTACGGCACTGTGGGTACTTTCTCAAAAAGTTTCAGCGGTCATCTACAGTTTTCTGTTGCACTTGGACAAATGCCAGGGATGTCATGTTGAATACAAGTTTTGGTATGTAGATAAGACTAAAACTGTAAAATGAAAATTGGGCCTACCTGATGACCAAATGACAAATCTATATACCATAACCATAACTATATATGATTTTTTTTTTTTGCACACTTGATTGTGTTGGTACACGGCATGTGCTATTTGTCTAACTCCTTTCGGGTACAGACAGATACCTGCTCACACCCTGCCCATGCAAATTCAGTTTATTCGCACTCCGAGTAATGTTACTCCCGGCAATGGACCATCAAAAGGTGAAAACTTCGCACGTCAATGTGTTGTACAATAGCCAAGACAATGCTAAATAGTCAATGAAAGATTGTTTTCAGTAATGCCAATTGACGCTGAATACTTGCGGGGTGGAAGGGGCGCGTAGATAAGTGGACAATCTGCAGCATGTAGTAAATTCAAAAGGAAAGCAGGTGAGCTATAATAGTATATACAGTATATTCATACAGCGCTTGCTGTTGGGATGTTGTCTGAAAAAGACCCTAGCCAATAATGTTTGTAGTAATGCTCACATCAAACGCATTTCTAGTTCCGTAATATAGGTAGCCACAGAGCCGCTGCGCTCAAATAATATTTATGGATCTCGACGAAACTGCTTGCCTATAGTATCTACAGTTAAACAATGGCAACAAATTATTTGTATAGTATTGTTGTTTCTGACGCACATACCCCGCCCCTACGAGCCGTGGCGGCTATGAATGGGGCACACAGATACGTACTTCCTTACCCAACATACACAGGTGTTCGCGCGGCTTGGCTCATTCACGGCAAAAGAGGACTGCTTTTCATCACTGGTCTTCCGATCGGAGACTTGTCAAAGCGATATACATTACGGAAGGAACTGTCAGTCGAAACTAATACAGTCGATTGCTGGACAACGTTTTTCCCCGTTTGCAAGGTTAATTCCCGAAGATTTTACATCTCGTGCAGCGGTGCAGGTAGGCATCTACAGTGATTGTTGCTTGCGCTTTTAAAACAACTGTGTAACACTTATTACTAATATTACTATGTAATACCAAGAAGTTTATACTCTTCCTTCTTACTACTAGAACCACAAGTCACTTTACTATGTATAGGGCAGCGGTCGCATTGTAGGCTACTGAATGACAATAACAGGCAAGTTTATTTTAAGCAGATTACCGACCAAAACATTTGTTGTCTCTGTTGGAGTATTGTTCGAAGTCATTAATTAAAAGTAGTAATCTCAGGAAAAAATGTGGCGTTTTCAATTGTTGCAATTCATAGTTCCAGGAGGCTTGTTTTAGGCTTGTTGCGAAACTATACTGATACATTGTTTTTATCGCACGTCTCCAAACATGGTGTTGCAGGATTGATTACTTGAAGGTTATGAGTCATCTGTATGAAACTGTGCTATGGTCACGGACGCACGGTGTGCAATAGCCGTTCTCTGGTAAACGTGTGGCTACCCACGCTCTGACGAGCGCGCCTGAGTCATCTCGAGGCTAGCTATTAAACTAGTGACCAATGGGAGAATTATGCGCGTTTCTGTGGAATGGGTTAATTGATTGAATTACTTAGACAAGAAAAGACAAACATTTTGATATTTTGTCGTGGTCAACTTGTAGCCATACAAAAATTGTTCATGGGCTAGTGTCTCGGGACTAAACCGGCATTTTCCCCCCAAATCTCAAAAGGACCAAAGCCTTGGTAATATCTCTTTAAAAATCACCTAGATTAAATGTTGCATCTTTGTTGCATTTAAACATGTAAGGGGGGTGTCTGTAAAATGTGTGATACACTTGCATACTGTTTCTACCATGCAGTAGTTTACATAGCGCTTGAATACATTCAGCTGCGTAAAACCTTCATGTTTTACTTTGAAAGCCGCTGCTTTGTAAGTCTTGTAAGTCAATTATGTAATAAAAGTATCACTTAATGATCTCTCTAACAGCTCCAAACTACAATGTGTGACATCGCCCTGGACATAGCGGACCCCCTGTCTGCTGGTTACCGCACTAATTTCAAGGTAAGAAAAGCAGGGGTCTGCTCTCAGCCAATACGTAGTATCCTATAAGAGACGCCGTGCTGTCCACAGGGTTCGTGTATTTGAATATACAGTTAAACCAGACGTCAGAATACAGAAGCGTTGCTTTACTGGTCACAATACCGTCGTTCCAGTCCAAGTTCCGAAAAACACGCTCTCGAGGGGGCCGTGGGGAAAACGCGCGTGTTTTCCCCACGGCCCCTCGAGAGCGTAATTAACTTAATGCACTGAATCATTATGAAGGGCTTTGTGTTAAAGGAGCCTCCAATGCTTTTAACTGCTATAATTATTTTACCTGAGTGCAAAAGAGGCAGAAACGCTGTGGGGGAGTCCTTTGTGGAGGCTGTTGTTCCTACAGGCCAATCATCCAATCCAATGCTCAGAAGCTGGCACTTTAGTGGCCTCACTGCCTTTTAAGATGATTAAAAATGGTTTTATTATTGGAATTTTCCAACCCAGCAAAGGTGACATTGAATTTGCTTTCCTCTGGCCTGATCTTACATGGCAGTGGATGAGGAGGGTATTGCACATGACTGTAACATGGTGGTAAGGAGTAGGGCTTGTAACTGAAAGGTTGCTGGTTCACTTCCCCACTGGGGCACTGCTGCTGTACCCTTGGGAAAGGTACTTAACCCACAATTGTTTCAGTAAATATCCAGCTGTATAAATGGATAACATGTAAAAAAAATTGTAACCTGTGTAAGTCACTCTGGATGAGTGCATCTGCTCGATGACAATAATGTGATGTATGTATTGAATGTATGGTGAGTCTGTAGACTAAGGGGGACTGGGACTGATCATCACATATTTTACTCAACTTCATTTTCAGCCTTTGAAGCTATTATAGCTTTCAAGCTATATATATATATTCTTCTGCTCTTCTTCCCAGTGTGTGAAGCGTGTGTTTGTGTGTGCATAGCCTCTTCAAATGTCTGGTTTGGATGAATAGGTTAATATTCATGTGATGAGCGCAGGGATTATGTGGTGCCAGTGTGGTGTTTGAGGTTTGTTCCTGTCAGAGAGTGTGTCTGTGTCGGCACACACACCCACACGCACACACAGAATAAGAGGCACACACTCTTCACGTGTGGACGTGTCTGGTTCCACTGACGGTTAACGCCTTGATGCCCCCTCATTTTCTCCCAGCATGGATTACCATAATGCAGCCACTGTGTAAATGTGTAAATCTTAATCCATGTGGCATGCCTAGTTAATGTTCTGAACTCTTTTTATAGCACTGCTATTTAAAGAAACCAAAAAACCAGGGGAAAACTGTTAGGGGGAAATGAGTCCTTTCTTCATTTGAAGAGAACTTACTTATGGGTTACAGCCACTCTCCCACAGAGCTCCACGAACCACAGCTGCTGGGTGGTGTCCAGGCTACCCACAAGCCTGTGAGAAAAGCGGAACTTTGTCAATGCGGTCACAGTCTGCACCTCCAACTCCTCCGCATATGGGTTGCAAGTTGATGCAACCACAGGGGATTTGAGTATCGATGATAAGTAGAGAGAGGTTTCGTGTGAATAATAATTACAGCGTTCCCCGAGAAATTTGCCTTACCGTCATTGTTACTGTTAGCTTACATTGCACAACAGCGGCATGAAGTGGAACTTTTGAACAGAAGAAATACATACGCTCTGTGTGATGTGATTTCAGACTGGGTATATTCTAAGGATTATAATGTGATGTTGAATATTCCATGGTTCTCATGCATGCATATTCAGACAGTCCAGTCCAGACAAGCCCACCTGTTTTTTTATTATTTTTTTTGTGACCAGTTGATCAGTTGTATGGAGATGTGCAGTCACTTCTTACATTTGGACAGAAAAATTAATAATTTATATGGATTAGCTGCTGTTTTGTGCTGGGCACCATCCCTTGACTCTTCTTCGTGAGCATTAATGACAAAAATTGGTTAATGCCAGTCCTTATTTGGGCATGATTTAGCGATTTCCTCTCAATAAGAGTGTTTTTTTTCTCGTTATGTTCTCTCCCCAGCGTCAGATGGCCTTTGATATGTGTGATGACGTCATGTCAGTGTTTTCAGCGGTCGAAAAGCAGTCTTTTCAGGAGGTGCCCTCAGGCCTGGACTCCGTCCCTCCTGGTACGTCCTCTCAAAAGCATCCAGGATCCACCAGTCTCCCACTGAATACCATGCAGCCGCACTGACAGGACTGTCCCAGAGTGTACTTTAGCAGAATGAGAAATGGAAAAAAAATCTTCTTGAGAATGTGACACACCAGAGCTGTGGTGGTTTGTGGCCATTAGGGAAAAGTGAGGAAGCAGAAAATGACTGAATGAGAATTAAAAAATGTACACAGAGAACTTTTTAGAAAGGGCAGACATCCTGTCTACCAGCCTATGGCTGTTTCTAATCCTCTGCCTTGACGGTAAAGAAGATCAGAAATCACCCACAAGAATGTCCCAGTGACCAACCATGTCAAATGCACTGCACTGCTAGCGGTACCTCTCAAAAGTCTGATTGCAGAATGGCAATAGTACATATGTATACATATTGCTACATTAATCATTAAAAATTCACATGGCATTTCAAAAGCTATGTTTGTACTCCTCTGTCATTATTTGTTATTAATGTTATAAGTTAATTGAGAGATCGGCTAACTTGCACTTTTGTGTATTGAATCATTATGGTAAATCATGTTCAAATCCATTGCAGATGTTGCCAGTTTATAATTTTGCCTCTTGGCTGAACTACAATATGTATAAAATCTCAGCAGAAATTATGATGTAATGGTTGAGATGTTTGATGTTGAATTTTGAACTACTGTCGCACTGTAATATTCTTCCGTTCTTACATAGAGAATGAGGCTGAAATTCTTTTTGATGAATGCCCTTACTTAATCACAGACTGTGCTCTCCCATCTACCCCTTCCTCTAGACCTGGATCCCAGCATGGTTCCACTACTGACACCATGCAGTAAGGCAGTGATGAGCCGGGCTTTGAGGGACAGTTTCAGTGGATTTTCCAATGTGCAGCGACACTATGGGATTTCCAGCAGTGAGTTGTCTTCTTTTTTTTCTCTCAGAGCTTCATACGTAATCCTGCCCAAAGCCCATTCCTGTCCTTGCCTGGCCACAACCCCTGTGCACCAGGAATGATCTGGGGTTTGCTCTCACATGAATGAGGCATTAATAAGGCTTAACAGGTTTTTCAGAGAAGTACAGTCCCAAAGCAGTTACTGATGCACCTCTCTCTCCCTGTTTTTGTCTTTGTCTGTCTCCCTTGTTTTGTGTCTCCCCTTTTCTTTCCCTGCATAATGTTTTTCTCTCTCTGCTCCTCCACCTATTCCTTTCTCTTATTCTCTTTCTCTCTCCTGGGTGTCTCTATCTCTCTGTGTGTCTTTCTCTTCCTGTCTCTTCCTCCCTCTCAATTTCTCACTGTCTCTCTCTGTTACACTCTGTCTCTCTTCCTCTCTGTTAATTTGTCTTTCTCTCTCTCCCAATCTCTCTCACTCTCTCTGTCTTTTTCTACCCCCCCTCTGTCTCTCTCTCTCTCCCCCTCTCTCTCCCTCTCCCTGGTTACTCTCTGTCTTTCTCTCCGCCGTCTCTCTCTCCTTCCCACTGTTACTCTCTGTCTTCCTCTCCGCCGTCTCTCTCTCACGCTCTCAGATCCTCGCAGATGGAGCAAAGCT
This sequence comes from Megalops atlanticus, assembly GCA_019176425.1. Taxonomy (NCBI): domain Eukaryota; kingdom Metazoa; phylum Chordata; class Actinopteri; order Elopiformes; family Megalopidae; genus Megalops; species Megalops atlanticus. The sequence goes on along the minus strand of CM032883.1, from coordinate 34,636,575 downwards.
GACGTGCTCCAGTGGCTGCGTTGGGCAGCTGAAGAGTTCACTCTATCCAGCATCAACTTCCTCCAGTTCAATCTGTGTGGGCAGGAGCTCTGTGATCTGGGGAAAGAGCAGTTCCTGGAGCTGGCCCCTGACTTCGTCGGGGACATCCTGTGGGAGCACCTGGATCAGATGATGAAAGGTGAAGGAGCCATTAGTCTCCTGTTCTCTCCCCTATGGTGAAATCTGTGTATGCAACATGTAATGTATGTAGTGTACATTACAATGTAATGTAATGCTACAGTGTTGCTCGCACTTAAATCAGTGATATCCCTTACTTCCAACAGGTTGCCAAGAGAATCTCAGTGACACTGTGCCTTCAGTATCCAGCTGGATAGATAGCTGTTCCAGTGGTAAGTGCCTGCACAGCCTTATCACATGTTGTATTGACAAGTAAGAGGACAGTTCAGTCTTACTCCTTTAGAATTTTGTCTCAAGTTAATTTTCAAGGTGGCACTTGAATAACATGCCTGTAACTCCAACACTTTTACCCATAGCTGTTGTTCAGATTTTTGTATTACTTCAAAAATATTTTTAAAAATGATAAGTGTATATTTTTCCATTTTAGACTGTCTGGAATGTAGCTGGTCGAACAGTTACAGTGACACCTTTTTTAAAAAGCCTGAAAACATGCCTATGAAAAGAACACAATTGTGTAAGGGCTTTGTTATGTGCTACTGTTTGATAAATGTGCCCCAATGTTCTCATTGAAACTCTATTGAAACTAGTTTCATGCTAGTATTGATATTGTATGATGTTTTAATTGCAGTATATTGTATTGTTGTTCAGTGGTATTTTAACTTTTCCATTTTTGGAGGCAGTGCTGAAACACCATGAGTCCTAACACCCCTGATGCGTTGTTCAGTGTGCATGTACACTTGTTTCTGCAGACTCCAGTTTGGATCCTGGTAGCAACGGAAGGAGCTTACTGAGAGAGGAGTTTAAAAGGCATGACCAGACACCTCTCCTCACCCCCTGCCAGGAGTACCAGCTCTTCCCTAAACCTCAGCTTGACACTGTAACTGTTACCTACACCTCCCTCAAACAGGACTGTTCCAGGAACAACTCTGGCAAAGCCCTCCGCACAGCCAGTAAGTGTAATTTAACTTATCTGTGTGTACTTGATACGTGGGTTACAGCATACAGCCAAAATACATTCCAGATGCATGGTGCTCTTATCAGGCACCGCTAGCTCAGAATCCAGGCATCTGTGTCTGATTTTGTTGGTGCCAACCTGTGGCCTGGAGGACTAACTGCACTCTTCATCTCTGTGCGGCCTGTACAGTACAGTGTACACTGGTGTTGCTCACTATATCATGGTGGTTCGTTGTTAAGGGGCATATTTGAACAGCAAGCCACCTTAATTTGGAAGCACCGTGGGTGGGTGCGTGTCATTCTGTAGTCATCCCTGAATCCGAATCGGCTGTGCCCCTGCGATGACGTCGGCCGCACCTGGGCGCGTTTCCATTTTCAGGGTCATCGCATGACCAGAGCTCTCTGGACAGTGAAGACAGCACTGGGAGCGCGGACTTCCTGCCGCACCCCTGGAGCCGCCAGCCCTCCCAGCCCGACATGCAGCAGGTTCCGTCCCACGACAGCTTTGACGAGGACAGCCGCTCGGGGCCCCTCGGCCTCAGCATCCAGGGCTTATCCTTCAAAGACTACGTGCAGGAGAGGGAGGGGCCGATGGAGCCGGGCCAGGCTGTCATCCCGGCCTCCACATTGGCTGGTTTCACTGGTGAGCAGCTCTTCCACTTCCCTGGCCATGGTTAGCAATGTGGGCTAACGGGTAAAGGACTGCGCTTTGGAACCCATGGCTGTGGGTTTGCCAGGCTCTACGCTGAAAAGGGAACTAATGGAAAAATAACAATACACCATACACAAAACAATCACAATGAGAGGAGCTGCTGCGTTGTTTTTATCACTGACATGTATGAACCAATCAACAACCAATCAAACAAAATGTATGACTGAACACAATGATTGGTCCAAAACTGAGAGATTAACAGAAGATGATAGCCCTGCCCAGTTTTGGAGCTGATGACTCCCTCACTATTAGTTGTACTTTTGAGAAAGGTACAGACAATTGCTACTGTCTTCAGCTGTGCAACTGGATTGCAGACTATCCTGGGATATAAGTCATATAAGTTGTAAATCCTTAAGCATTGTAAATTTCACAGAATAAGGAAATAGGATATTATTTGACCATTGTTCATCTCCTTCCTGCTGTGTGTGTAGTGTTATGTATTTGTGTTATGTATCGTTATGCAAGGTAACTTAGAAAGAATTAGGAGATACAGGTTCAGAATACAAATGGCAAATACAAAAATAAACCCAATAGCACAAAACTAGCCACATATCTTAAGATAATAAACATCTGCAAATACATACACAATACACATATCTTGCAGCAAAACCAATATGACACAATACTCATCAGCTCCAGTGTACAGACAGGAAGCCTTTATACTGCCATGGTTGTCTGTGACATCACATTGGATTCAGCAATTCTAGCGACAGGAAGTCTTTGAAGTCTGTGACATCATCCTTTTTTTTTTTTTGCCTGTGCAGGCAGTGGTCAGATCCACCTGTGGCAGTTCCTGCTGGAGCTGCTGACGGACCGAACATGTCAGTCCTTCATCAGCTGGACGGGAAATGGCTGGGAGTTCAAACTCAGGGATCCTGACGAGGTGAGCAGGCCGAAATATGCACAGCTCTGCCATGAAGTGAAACAGCAAGATTTACCTGAGAGAGGCATGTGGGGCGGCAGTGTAGCATAGTGGTAAAGAGCAGGGCTTGTAACCGAAAGGTTGCGGGTTCGATTCCCTGCTGGGGTACTGCTGCTGTATCCTTGGGCAAGGTACCTAACCCACGATTGCCTCAGTAAATATCTAGCTGTATGAATGGATAACATGTAAAAATTGTAACCTATGTAAGTCGCTCTGGATAAGAACATTTGCTAAATGACAATAATGTAAGGTAACAATTTAAGAAGGGACCACAGAATTTAACTGGTGTTCAACATCAGAGAGTTCAGATGCATTTGTTCCTGACACACACAAAAAAACGCAAATACATGCAATAAATGATAAAATAAAAATGTGATTATTGCGGCCTGGGAAGAGAATGTGAAGCCAGGAACAGTGCTAACCAAACAAAACCACGCACAACAAATCCGTGAAGGTCAAGGGTTTCCTCTAGCTTGAAGCAATGTTTACTGAAGCAATTCCAGTCAATCAAACTTTAGTGGCAGTGCCCCACCTATGAACCGAACATGAATCCTTCCGGCTACAAGCCTGGCTCCTTAACCACTGTGCCAGCCAGGCTGACCCCCCTGTCTCCCTGCTCCTACCCAGGTGGCACGGCGGTGGGGCCGGCGGAAGAACAAGCCGAAGATGAACTACGAGAAGCTGAGCAGGGGCCTGCGGTATTACTATGACAAGAACATCATACACAAGACCCTGGGCAAGCGCTACGTGTACCACTTCGTCTGCAACCTCCGCAGCCTGCTGGGCTACTCTGCGGAGGAGCTGCACCTCATGCTGGGGGTACAGCCTGATAAGGAGGACTGACCCACCTGTTAGACTGCAGAGAGGGGGGAGATGGACTCCCCCCTAAAGGAAAACTCACTAATGGTTGAGGCCTTTATAAAGGTTTCCATTTCCGGTCAATTTGTAGGGAGAGATGGACCGAGCTGAATTTTGCTATATTCACTGGGCTGCACTGACAAGAGGAACTTTTTTCCCGGCAAGAGGAAACTATATTATTTTAACCAAGAGGGTCATCCCTCAGTGATTTTTAAAGGGGTAGTGTCTGTTCCCTTTCACTGCATGTTCACTGGAAAGAGCCTGTTTTCTCGTGGGAATACAGGCCTCCATAGGATGATTTTTTCCAGATGACTCCTGTTGAGATGCAGAAGTGACATGCTTGTGCTGAGACATGATGAATTATATCCAACAGATTCCTCATTAATGAACAGCTAGAGGACTGCGCTATAGTCTGGCTGCATTTTTATTTATATCTTAAGTGATTTTTAGTGTATCTGTTATGTTTATGTCTAATGTATTAGCCGTAGTGTAACTGTAACAGGACTTATGATGGTTGACAGAAAAAGACAAATACTATGAATGTATGTTTCGTTGGGAGGTCTGTACTTCTGTTTTTGTGGAAAAAAATCCATTTGACCTTCTGCAAATACAAACTACAGTGCTAAGTAACTAACTTTAGTCTCAACTAATACTGTATCTGTCAGAGACTTGTGTCACCTACAGCTGAGACACTACACCCATCTCTGTTGAATGGAGTTTGCAATGATAAAAATGCATTTAAAGCAATAAGGGTCCATCAAAATGACTTCAGCAGGGGTGCAAACCACCAGTCCACTGAACACTGTTAGAACTGGAGCAGTCTTTGCAGTTGGACCTGAATGTTAATAATTTATGTTTACAAATTTATTTATATTGCTGTTATATAATTCCAGTAAACTGTTGTAGTAAAAATAGTTAAATGTTACTATTGATTGTCTTGTCTTTTTCATGATATATAATTTATTATTTTACCAAATGTCTGTCAGAGCAGCACATGCTGCAGGAGTATTGCCTCAGAATGACTTTGTATTTTCTTGAACATTGGTTATTCTATTCTTTTACACTTTATTTTTTATGGACTGAATGTAAGTGTATGTAAAATGAATTTGTTCATAGAATCCTTACTGAGTATTTTGAAACCAGACGCTTTTTGTCATTAGCTTGTGTAGTTTTTATAAGGCACGCACTCAGACCTGGGGTAGAATAAATTTAAAAACTATGTAATAAAGCTTTATTTTATCCTACTAATGGTATGTTTTGTTTTTTTTTTTGGCTTTTTGGCTTTTTGGTTTCATGGTTTCATCATGAAACCATCACTTCCTGCTACCCACTATGGGTTTTACGTGGTCAGCCCACAAATACACAGCCCTCTGTTTACTGTTGACAAGGTGAGTGTTGACATACAGACCACAGTGCCGCAGCAGAAGGACTGGCCAGCAACCACCATCTTTACTCGTTCCTCTACGCATTGGATAAAATACATGCATATACCAGGACAGCCCAAGGTAATGGAGTTCACATGAAAGCAAACCGTTATGATTTATATGTCAAGTAACATCCGCACTGTGCAGCCAGCATGTCCCCCCGTCCCCCCTACATGACCCCATCTAAGTTATCCTGCTGACATATGTAAACACAAGTATGTTTTACATAATTAAAATAGCTTGTTTAGCTTCACCATTTGTCTCTATGCCTTATTTGCATCTGTTGCTGTACAAATAAACATGTACTGTTCGGAAGGGGAGATGGTTGGTGTATCAAGCACAAACCAGGAATTTCTCATGTCTCTAGCCCTGCTACTTACCGCTGTGTAACACTGCTAATGGCCTTAACTAGTGGCATAAATAAATAAATGAAAACTATGTTTGTGTATAATTACTGTGTGTGGAAGATGTGTTTGCTTAAAAGTACCTTCGGTGATATAATGTATAGTGGTCAGGAAGAAATGTACCCGTGTGTTGGTTGTTTGAAAAAATTTGCTGTTTGAAATAAGCATTTTAAAGTAGCCCAAGACCATCCACAACTGGCCTTTCTATGCTTGTTATTGGCCATACGATGTAGTGTACACTGAGCACAGAGGTGGCCACACTGGTTGCACTGGTGGTTATGTCTGCTGATGAAATGGTCGATCTGTTGGTTTTTTCTCTTCACAGTGCAGCAGGGCTATCTAATTCAAAAGGCCTGGCAGTAGACAGGACTCGGACAGCTCCAATCTGATCTACTTCTACTGTGGCAGCTTTCTGGCACAGGACTAAAAGAGAACTGTGATGATATTTTGCAGTGTCAAGCTGAAGGGTTGGCTGGTTTCCCTGTGCCTCATATTTTAGGGATACAACCATTACAATATTAAATTGTTCAAAAAAAAAGAACATGGAAGAGAATGACAGAAAATGTTGTGACATAAACTCATAAATATTTTGAAGATGTATCTCTTGGCACTGAATCCACACGCAGTGGAGAGACATTGGCAAAAACCCAGAACACACTTCAGATGCACATGCTGTGTTCTGGGAAACCTCAGGCCTTGTTATGTCATCAGCTGACATGCCCTGACAGATACATGGAAAATTGAAAAAATTACATTCAAACACAATAATCAATTCACTGAAGCTCTTATCTGTTTAGCAGTAAAAGCTGTCATTATGCGAAGGTATAATTATGTCTTTCATGCTGTGACAGCTCTGGACCTTGATAAATGTAATATGATTTTTTTTAAATGAATTATTGCACAGTATCTAGATATCACATAAAATATTTTGGGTTTTTTTTCTGAAGTAACATTACATTCTCTGTTGTGCCATAATTTGCAGTCTGTTTTGGAATATTATTTTGGTTATTGCCATATTTAAAAAGATTTGTATGAAGATTTTGTCATGCACAATTGAGAATTTGCAAATTAGTGGCCACAGGAGATGTGTGTGTCACACAAATTCTTGGTTTTGTTAAATATCTTGGGAATAATAAGAGTTGTGTAGGATTACAGCAATTGGATTTATACAAGTATTGTGCAAGTTTCCATAATGTGTTTTTGTTAAGCTTGGTGGTCAAGTATAGGCAGAGGCATATACTCAGACGGACATCCTAAAAGCCTCATTTGAAATAAGCCAAGTAGTCATTTAACAGAATGTATAAAAGCACTTTTAATCTAAACAGTGCAACCCATTTCAATAGTGCAACTTTGATCTACAAGACTGGTACTGCCATTTGGTCTGAAATGTTGCCCTGACAGGCTGTTGCTCCAAGCTGTGATGTCATAAATAGGCTGTGATATGTGACCAAAGCAAGCTGAGAGGCAAAGAGCACTGCTGGTGTTTCTATGGAAATGACATCATAAGACTCTAAAGCTGGTCTCTGTTTCCACTTGTATAACTGCTTACTGAAAACCTAGTCATAAGCAGGTGATAAAAACCTCAAATGAACTTGTCAGGACATTGTAATGATATTATGCTCCTCATACACACATATCTCTGTATATGGTAAAATACTGTATTGATATCCAGTATTTGTGTCAGCTTAGCTAAACCTTAGCCTGTCTTCATTTTCTCAAAACCATCTTCCCAAAACCAACCCATTTTATGTGTTTTTGTATGTTTTCTTTATTCAATGCATTCTTTGTTCAACTTTTTTTGCTTCTCCATGGCATATTCTATATCAATTGTATTACAAACAATATCATTATTATTTTTTATTAGGCCCAGCTGTGGTTCTCAACTGTATCACGGAAACATGAATAAAAGCAAACAATCCATAATAATAACAATGTAAACAGTCAGCCTGTGTTTTATGGTCGCTATTGTCTGTCATATGACTGGTTGGTGATGCCTTGCTTCTATGGCAACCAGCCCTCAGATTCCGGGAATACTCAGGCACGTCATCACTACCATTTAGTGCACAGCTACATCACCGCCTGGCCTCAGGCTGAAGGACTTATCCTGCTGGTGAAATGTGCCCTGTAGAATATTCAGTGCTCATAATACAGCTACTTCCACAAATGGTGAAATGTTGATTTTTATAGATGCTGTAGCGATAACCTTTGACATCTGCAATGTAAATGAGAACACAAACAGTATGTTCATGTGATGTACACTAACAGTCAAAAGTTTGGACACACCTACTCATAGAAGGGTTTTTCCTTACCATTCTTCTACTATTTTTACTATTTTCCACATTTTAGAATAATAGTAAAGGCATCAAAACTATTAAATAACACAAATTGAATTATGCAGTGAACAAAAAAGTGTTAAACAAATCAAGACTATCTTATATTTTAGATTCTTCAAAGTAGCAAAAAAATCTTTTGGAAAGAAACTCATACAGAGCATTTAAGCATAAGTCTTTATATCAAAATGTCTTTGAATGCATTTTTCCCATTATCTTAATCAGCCGTGTCCATACTTTTGACTGGTACTGTATGGTCACATGAGTCAGTAGGCTTAAGGTGGGGAGTAAGGCCAGGGATAAGGTCAATGTGTTTGCTTGATAATTATTATCATTAAGAGGTATTGTTCCATTATGATGCCATGAGGCAATGTTCATATGTGTACTATATGACCAAAAGTATGTTCACACCTGACCATCACACCTATATGAGCTTATTGGACATCCCATTCCAAAACCATGGGAATTAATATGGAGTTGCTCCCCCCTCCCCTTCCCCTTTTCTGGGAAGGCTTTCCACAAGACTGTGGGAATGTGTGCCCATTCAGCCAAAAGAGCATTTGTGAGGTCAGGCACTGATGCTGGACGAGAAGGCCTGGCACGCAATCAGCGTTCTTATTCATCCAAAAGGTGTTCAGTGGGGTTAAGGTCAGGTCACTGGAGTTCCTCCACACCAACCTCGTCAAACCATGTCTTCATGGACGTTGCTTTGTGCACAGGCGCACAGTCATGCTGGAACAGGAAAGGGCCTTCCCCAAACTGTTGCCACAAAGTTGGAAGCATACAATTGTCTAAAATGTCTTTGTATGCTGTAGCATTAATGTTACCCTTCACTGGAACTAAGGGGCCTAGCCCAAATCCTGAAAAACAGCCCCAGACCATTATCCCTCCTCCACTAAACTTTACAGTAGGCACTGCATTCCGGTACGTAGCGCTCTCCTGGCATCTGCCAAACCCAGATTCGTTCATCAGACTGTCAGACAGTGAAGCGTGATTCATCACTCCAGAGAACGTGTTTCCACTGCTCAAGAGTCCAGTGGCGGTGTGCTTTTCACCACTCTAGCCATCACTTGTCATTGCGCATAGTGATGTTGGGCTTGTGTGCAGCTGCTCGGCCGTGGAAACCCATTTCATGTTCTGATGCACAGTTCTTGTGCTGATGTTGCAGCCAGAGACAGTTTGGAACTCTGTACTGAGTGATTCAACAGAGGATAAGCGGTTTTTACGTGCTACGTGCTTCAGCACTCGGCGGCCCCGCTCTGTAAGTTTGCATGGTCTAACGCTTCGCGGCTGAGCTGTTGCTGCTCCTAGATGCCTCCGCTTGACAATAATAGCACTTACAGTTGACCGGGGCAGATCTAGCAGGGCAGAAATTTTGTGAACTGACTTATGGCAAAGATGGCATCCTATGACAGTGCCATGTTTAAAGTCACTGAGCTCTCCAGTACACCCATTCTACTTCCAAGGTTCGGCATTGCATGTGCATGGTTAATCGGTGTGGCTGAAATACCTGAACTCAATGATTAGGAGGGGTGTCCACATACTTTAGGCCATATAGTGTATATACAGTATCTGTACTTAATCAATGGAAGCTGGGTAGTATTATAATGCAATACATTAATTGGACGTTTAAGAGTGAACACTGGTGGGAATCAGAGATCAGGAGAGATGTTCACCAAATCAACCAGTTTTGAACATATTTGCAACTGGTATTTCAAACTACATAAAGCATACATGACAACAGCAGAACCAGAACTCAAGGAATCACGCCACAGGCAACCAAACCCAAAATCTGTCAGAACAGTCTGACCGAAAATCTGACTGAAGAGTATAGCTGAAGTATATGGTTATTACAGGGAAAAATATGCTTCTGGTACTATATTTATGGTTTCTGTAAACCTCACTAAAATTTAAAAGCACTGAGTAAGAGGGGCATGACTTTTCCTGAGAATTTATTGGTTGAATAAGTTTCCATGCTTTTTCCATGCTTCCATAAGCATGAACAGAGATCCAATCAGGGAGTGCTGCTTGGTTAATTTCAGATGGATAACATTCAGCTGTTTATAGCATAGAATCTGAGGAACAGGGCAACACAAAGAGGGGGTACAAATTTTAACTCGGCAGGCTCAAATCACATACCTGAGGGATCAGAACTGTGCTGGCCATTACGGATGTGCCAGCGAAGGGTTACATTTTTGTCATTACATTTTGTTTTTTAGCAGATGCTCTTATGCAGAGCAACAAAGATTGAATTCAAAGTGCAGTGAAGTGACACACACCGTACCCTTACAGAGTGCAGTGACAACTACTGCATACATACGCAAGTATGCGCAACTCAAGTGCAGTACAACACGGGCTACAGTAAAACTACTGTCCCATACCCATGACACAAAAGACACAGAAATTCTTGAATTATGCTTGGGTAGGGGAGCCAGGGTGCAGTATTAAGAAGCGGATCGTCAGTCTGTGATGATAGATAGCCAGAAACTCCCCCTGTCCTGACCACTTTAGGGAGCTCATTCCACCACATTGGAACCATAACAGACAGAGGACACAACTTACAGTTACTGGCAGCCAGTGAAGGGAGATCAGACATGGTTTTAGTTGTGGACTTGAACTCAGAATCAGGAATATGATTTTTTTAAAAGGGGAAATGAAACAATTTCTCATTTCCAGTTAATTCTCTGAAAGAAATGTAATATATGGCCCATTTGCATTTCATAAATCTGAAGTTTATCCCATTTTAGAAATGCAGTTATTTAAAATCCCTGCCTGCAGAGAGTGTGTTCTGTTCAGATGAGGCCTTTGGATTGCTTAGTTGCCCACACTGAACATTATTTACATGCTGACAAGCTGATCCAGCCATCCTGAAAGATTTGCTGGTCTGGGTGCCAACAATAACAAAAGAGAAATGTCTACAAGAAATGGTTTGGTTTGGTGTTAGGTACTTTGTCAGGACAGGTATAGAAGGCCAAAACCTTTAATCCATTTGTACCAGGGCTTGGTCTGAGGCAAAACAAGCAAGAACATGATCTCTGTTCTTCTGAAGGCCGTATCGCACCCTTTCTGTGGAAATCTACATCCCATCTACACCCATCCATGGGTGAGGTACAGTGTATGGGCAGGTATTTTCCCTTGAGATTATTACAAGTCACCACAGCAATGAATTGCAGTGAATCCAAATTCAAATGATTAAGGATGTGAATCGGGAAGTGTTTTGCATCAGTGCCACAAAAACTCTTCTATCTTTCATTTTCCCTGTGCTCCCTGCTGTACTCAGTGCCCACTGATGTAACACTGTAAATGTGCACAGAACACTTATTTCATCTAAATTCATTTTCCCTTCTCCTGCTTGGGTCACCGATGCAGTGAGTTGGATCTAAAATTCTGGGGATTTTCCCCCTTTCTGGCCCTTGTACCTCTTATCTGATTGGATGACGCAAATTGGTCCGTTTTCAGCATCTTTGTCTGATGGTGGGAGCCGCTGAGGTCAGTAAGTTTTCTTCCTTTGCGCTCTTAGGAAGAAGCTTATCGCTTTTGCAAGTGCAAAAAGAGGAACTGTTCTGAGATCAAGCCTATTCATTTCATTCCCCTTCACACTACATGACCCCCTGGTCATGTTTGATCGGCAAGTTCTTAATTATAGAGATCCTGCGCCTCATGGTCTCCTGAGGTTGCAAGAGGGTACATTTATGATGCTGATGACGTTGTATTTTGACTCAAATTGAAACCGCCGCACAGATAATAATCAGGCTTCACTGCGTTCGCTATCTCGACCCGAAGTGAACACACGTCAGTTGACGGTTGTGTTCATCAAGGACAAGGCAATAAGCATTTGAATTTAAAGCCTGTTAATGTGTCACAGGGACTTGAAAGATACTGGAAGTCCTATCACACCTGTGTCAACACCAATACTGTCTCAACCACACCTGCATTTATTGAGTTTAGGATCAGGAAACATTGACGGGAGCCCAGACATGGGTACACAATGTGACTTTGTCTAACCCAAACACATAACAGGTAAAATGTTGTTAAATACAGGAAATAATAATATTGCAGGTGTGCCAATGACATAGCACTCATTCAGGGGCATAAGCCTTGCACAATACACTTTATAGGACAGTAATGAAAATATGAATACTAAATCCTCAATGCCTAAAACAGTGTTTCTCAACCCTACTCCTGGCGGCAACCTGTCCTGCATATCTTATATCTATCCATGCTGCTTGATTAAATCAGGTGTGCTCAGCTAATAAAATGTGCCACTGATGAGTTCAGTAAGGTAGGTAGGGCAAGAATAGATAGAAGATATGCAGGACAGGGTGCCGCCAGGAATAGGGTTGAGAAACACTGGCCTAAAAGGAGGAGAAGTGATTGTGAATAACAGGAACAAAAACAATTTCTCCAGAAATACCCATGTATGACCAACACATCACAGAGGACAACTGATACAGAGGAAGGCTATGTAAAATCCAATTTGGTGATGATGATGACAATAACAATAACGATTGTTATAATGATTATTATTATTATTATTATTATTTTTATTTTTTTTTATTTTTTTATTTGGCAAATACTCTTATCCAGTGTGACATACAACGAATACACATAAAATACAAATACTACACATGTGCTGATGATCCATGTATTATACATGGTTGTCCAGGTGTTTACCTGTCTTGTGTATGGAGGATGACAGCTATAGGTAGAGGTCAAAGGAGGGGGTGTAGGGGGAGCCAGTGGTTTGGGAGTCCTCTGACTGGGTGCTAAAATCTCGCTGGAGAAGAAGCAGGGCCCATTGTCTGGGAGCTAAACAGAATGTTAAACACCTCATCCAGAAAGCTCCCTGATGGGTGACAGAGCACAATACCTGACATAATTGGAATAGTGACAGTTACAGTGATATTCAAGGGAGGAAATAAAGAGATGGGGGAGAGAGAAAGGATGCAGAGCTCTAAAGCAGAAGAGATAAGCAATTCAGTGCCATCGCCCTGCGAAGAAAGACAACATGCATGTTTGTTTCAGACAGAGTGGCAGGGCCCTCATCAACGGACTCCTGCAAAGACACTCCCATGTCTTTGTACATTTGAGTCCTCGTATGACTTCTGCTGTTACCACTGCCGCTTCAGCACAGTCATAGCCGATAAATATAAGGACCAACAATGCAGGGGCTAAGCTAAGACATCTAAATTCATACTACTGACTACATTATTGGCATTTAGTAGACACTCCTATCCAGAGTAACTTACACAGGTTACTGTTTCTTTTTCGTCACGTTACCCATTTACACAGCCGGATATTTTCTGAGGTAACTGCAGGGTAAGTACCTTGGCCAAGGGCACAACAGCAGCGGCCTAGCAGGGAATCAAACCAGCAACCTTTTGGTTATGACCTCAGCACCTTACCACTACACCATGCTGCTGACTAATTAGTAAATGCCTGGATGCTAAGACAGTTCACTGAAATTAACCAAGCGAATAATAAACAGACATACCATTGGCTTCATTCTAAAGAGGTTAATTGTTTAAATGTTAATTTTAATCGTAATTGTGTAATTTAATTGTAGACAACCAGCCATTGGTTAACGAGCCTCACCTGCCTAAGCAGGCCAGTTAAATACAGGTGTGTGGCTGGAGAGCAGGAGAGCTTTTTTCCTCTGCAGTTGACTGTGTGCTGAGGCCGGTTCCTTTTGTTTGTTGGTTTCCAAAATATTAGTTTTTGAACATTTGTTCTTTCTGTTCTTTTTTGTTACAAGTGTCACCCAGCTTCCCCACAATATGGGTTTGTGTGTGTGTGTGTTCCTGTGTGTGTGTGTGCGCATGTGTGTGCATTTTCAGGAACCTGTGCCTTGGAGCTCAATGGCAAGCAGTGGTGTGTGTCAGCCTTGTGGGGGGTGGGTTAATTAGCACCTATTTAGGTGTGAATGATATATGATGGCAGGAGGGGGAGTGCTTTTCTTTCTCAGGAACTTCCAGGGCTATCTTTTTCTATTCACTGGAAAAAAGTGAGTTAAGAGGATCAGTCATCTAACCATCCTGCCATGGAAAACAAGGACAGATTTTACCACACAAAGTCAGCGAGTATCTTTTGACTTTTGCTGGTGTAATGCTTGAAGCTGGGAGGAGCTGGGTCTAGTCAAGGTTGGGGACCACTGGCTTTGTTACATCAAGCTGACTAATGGAAACTCAGTGGACTGCCTACTTGTGGCGAATGAGCATTTTTTTTTAATGTGGCATTAAGCATGGGCCTATTACATCTACCCACACAGTCCCTTAGAGGCTTATGAGCCCAAAATAGCAAAAATGCATATTCTGGAACACTTCACTCCTTGAGAAGGCAGGTTGCAGCTGGATCTTCTGCTTGTGGGCCAGAGGAGGACTCTCTTCCATTTGGCAGAAAGTAGAAACCAGTGCTCTAGTCTAGTGCATTGTTTTTAATTTATCTCTGCAGGAACTATATGTTTCACTGTTAAACCACTTCAGAATTTACTTCTTTGACTGGTGGGTAAGAATAAAAATTCACTGTCTGGTGACACAGTCTCAGTGGGTATGTATTTACCCATTTCATCGTTGCAAAAGATTAGATATTGGCCATGGCTACATAGCTTCACTTCAGCAAATGTAGCAAAACAACCAAACAGTAGCATTGCATTATAGTGGACATCAAATAAGAGGCCAGAGCAATGCACCGACTCACTGTAGCCATCTGTAATCAGAGTACAATGGTCAATCTGATCATTTTAGTATGCCTAATGTAAGTGGCCTTACAAATGCATGCAGAAATCACTTTGAGATCCCATTTGTTGCAAGGCAGCTGAAACATGATGCATAACATGAAAGAAGGGATTATTTCTTCCTTTCCTGTCGAAGGGTACTGCCATTTCAGGACATGGCCTGAAGGAAATTGAGGTTGTCTCAACAGAAGCAAAGCTGGATAAACTTTAATGAAATTTTTGACACTTGTTTCTGCCATCATTTCAGTTCATACATTTATTATATCCAGTAGCGTTGCACTTCATGAAAGAATATGACTATGCCGCCCCCTGCAGGACATATGTTGACCACATTTATATATGCACTTAATGTGTTCATTCAGCATCTTTTTTTCTTATTTTATTTTACCACTTTGTTGTGCTGTGGAACAAAATGTGAAAAGAAGGGTGAAAGAAACATATGGAAACAAAAACTGAAGTGCAAGCCTTGGTTCTTGTACTTTCTATCTCATGGTATCAGTTCCAATAAAACCATTCACTTTTTAAAGTGTGCCTGCATTTATTGCCCAAATTACATTTACTGTTCAGAGCAGTCTGTATGTGCCGGTTGTGTGGAAGCAATTTGTAGGCTCAAAAATCATATAATAAAGCTTACACATTGGTAATTACTCTCACGACATGGGACTGAAATAATAAAAACCTACTATACAATAATGATATGAAACATAAATCAAATTCCATTACTAATACTAATACTAATGATTAATTCCAAATGAATTTCAAAGGCTTCATGAAATGTCAATTTTTAGATTATATAGAAGGCGGTTGTCTAAATATGGGTCAAAATGATTCTGTTTTCATTTCACTCTTTCTGAATGACACTACATGTACATGGAAAAAAGATACTGCAGGCTAACAGATGTGGACATATCATATTCAGATTTGTCATCATGTCCAGTTTGTGTTTGTGTACATGCGTCTGCTTGCACAGATACATACGCAAATGGCTACCTCCAATTCAGGCAAATACACAGCAACAACTCTTCTATGGTTTCTTTGGAATATCATAATCTCTGGCTCTGGCTGCTGTTAGCCTTTTCTGAACTTCTGCCAGAGAGAAACCGGGTCTGGACAGGTTCACTGGAAATACAGTAGACAGCTTATTGCTCTCAGTATAAGACAATGAAGCAGAGGGGGCACAAAAAGACCTGACCCCTGGACACTGCTGATGATACAAAAGGGAAACATCTGGAACAGATATGACAAGGGCAAAAAGGAGAAAGAGAAAAGCAAAATATGGAAATTAAAGATCATAGAGTGGCTGAGGGTGTGTTCTGAGATCACACTGTAGGCTGTCTGTTTATGTTATCAAAAGCTACCCACTAGAGTGTGCTTTAAATGGTGGCACTTCATCCTTTACCACTTCTCACAAAAGGCAGTGATTATGCAACCATGGCATCCATAGGACCATTGGAAAGAGTTTTCAACATTTCCAAATACATGTGCGCTCTAATTACCTCTGTTTCAATGAAAACACAAAATACACCAATAAAAAGTGCCAGCAATGGGAAAAACTCCAATGTGTGTTGAGGAACCAAACACCAAAATACCAGACACAATTCATCCATGCCACATACAGTTAAATGTCATGAGCGTTTCATTCCTGTCTGGAATGGGGGCTTTTCAGTGAGGAATAAAAACAAACCTAGGTAATCTTGACAACTAAACTCTGTGGACTGCAGTGCAGAGGTTTCCAGGGGCTGTATGCACGGCAATCAGACACAGGGGAGAGCTGAACGCGTCATCTGCGATACTGTACAGATCTGGAGCACCTTTCTGAACTGTTGCGGTCTGGATGGAGCCGTGCCAATGTTAGCAACAACAGGGTTTGTACCACGTAACATTGTACTCTGTGCAATACTATTACGATTAAATTACAACATATTAAATTGTTTTAAGGAGGAAGACAGATACAAATTGTACATTTTTATGTCATGAGTCTTGTTCCTATTTAGTCCAAGGCTAAGTAAGTACGGACATCGCGTTACACTGCAGTACGTTTGGGCTATTTCGTACACCCTCTTGGGACAAGTAGTTCAGCTTCGTCTCGCAACTAGTAAACAATTTTATTGAACGGGTTACTGTACTATGATAAATACACATTTATATGCCTATATTGCTTTGACAACGATGTAATGGATATAACGAATTAATGCTATGTATGGCATTAACGCCTGCTTCTTACTGAACGGGTACCCACGAGTAACTGTAACTGACGTATGCGTTTGGAACGTCTCTCTCCGTACACAGAATCATGGAGAGAGATGTTGTACTGTTGCAAACACCTGAAATGATTAGATACTGCGTTTGTTGAGAAAGGTGCAGAGTTACATAAAGTCCAAAGGACAGAATACAATTCAAACGTGAATGACTTTGCCACGCAGGACCAGTGCTAACTAGTTAGACACCATTCTTCAAACTGGCACAAATCGCCTGCGACTGCGGAACATTCATTGATAAACTAGGTCAATAAATCATCAGCTTCCATCAAGGGTCCGTTGACAAAAAAATGTACTGATTCAGAGGCGCACAGACTAGCCAGATTAGGGAATGCGTAATGTGGTAGACTAGTCCAGGTTATTTCCCGCGCGAGTGAGTTATGGAAATGTTGGTAAATGTTTATGAATGGTTATGACTAACCACAGAAAGAGCAGGCTCTGACCCTATAACACATAAGCTAATAATAGTTATATGTGAACGTAGTGTAGTTCCTATAGCCAAGTGTCACTTCCTAAGGATGACTGGCTCGTTGGTCTAGGGGTATGATTCTCGCTTCGGGTGCGAGAGGTCCCGGGTTCAAATCCCGGACGAGCCCTACTTTTAGAAGCATTATCCCTGTAAAAATATATATGCAATGCATATTGTGAACTAACTGAAGATCGTCGTCGTTTGAATCATGTGTGTTCATTATCAAATTACTAATATCCACGGCAAGAAAAACAGATTACACAGTATTATTTACAAATGCACAATTCCTGTTGTTACTTATTTCATGGAATTGTTCAATGATCATTTTTCCGTAAAAGCGGGCTCGTCCGGGATTTGAACCCGGGACCTCTCGCACCCTAAGCGAGAATCATACCCCTAGACCAACGAGCCAGATGATTCACTCATACTAACTGTCGACCAACGAGTCTGACGTCCTTTTCCACAATACCATGGATACTGTCAACCTGCTTTACTGACACTATTAATATTTATTAGATCCAGCATTTAAGGGCAATTATTCAGCAGTACAATGATAACAACCGTGAAACCCTGAAATAGCCTACAGTCAGTGATGAATGTGGTGGAAGTGCTCACCACATATAATTTAACACCAAGGGGAATCATCTCATTCTTCAAAATGTACATAATATAATACTGCCGGTGAGCTAACCTTTGGTCAATAACACTGTAAAAAAAAAGCGTATTTCGATGTATAACGCGTGACTTTTTTGTCACGGTCCGCCATCCCAATGCCTCACGTTGCATTATGGGACGGAGGCGGACTCAGTCGCCATCTCTACTGGTAAAGGTATGACCCAATGCCGACACATTACAACTGCATTATGGGACGGGGGCGGACTCTTCGTTTTAATCGCGCAAACCCAGCTGTAGAGGAATCCTCCAGGCCACAGAAAGCAGTATTGCGCGCGTTTCATTGCCGCCGTTTTTTCCCCAAATATTGAACGAATTAATAAATTAACAGTGTTTGTAAATAATTGGATTTAACGGAAGGTGATATTGTTGGAGATCACTGATTAAGCCAAAACATTTGGAGGCTCCAATGATTTGGTGAATAATGCCGAATTTTTGCGCGGCCCCGAATTGCACTAGGAAAAGCACACAGTCGGACTTGGCTTTTTTTAGGTTTCCCAGAGACCCGCAAAGGTAAGTTTGGAATGAACGTGATAAACTGAATACAGTGCCCAGCAATGTAGAGTTAAGTCAAGAAATGCATTGCATATAAAATTAATGTTGCTAGCGAACTTGGTGGCTGCGAGCTACGCAGAACCCCATGTGTCTGGTTTCAGCTTCTTAGCCAGCTAGCTTCATAGCTAGTAATGTTTTACGGTCTAGATGTGCTAGTTTGTATTAGAAGCATAGAATTGGAAGGATAGCAACGTTAGTGGGTAGGTCACTCGATACTTTGCCATGCAACACAAGACGTGCTTACAACTTTAACCAACAAATGGTTCAGAGGGCGACAGAACCATGAATCTGACGCTAAACATCCGCCAGCTAGCAACCCCTTAATTCGCTGTGCCTGGTTCTAGCAATCTGGGTAGCTATAGTTCGCTGCCTGTTAGATCCGGTGTGGTTTTTGCCTCTCTGCAGAATACAACAAACAATATTTACTTCCGAGCGGAAATAGGACGTCATATGTGCACGGCAACGAGCTAGTAACTGATAACCGAATTGCTGCGTAACGAGCCTGTGTTGAATCAGTGCTAGAAATTCCAGAGGCTCGGTGCTGAGTATTGATCTACCGTTACATTATCTCAGTGGCTTCCCTATTCACCAAGTCCATCATTGCAGCGTAGGCATAGTTAGCTGAGTCCGCACTGATTAACGCAAACCATTAGCCGTAGTCTCCACGTGTCTGCACCAGCACTTGTTAGCCTGTCACCTGAATCAGCCTCCTACCCAAGGCTTCCTTATTTCATTGGCTGATCCTTCCCATCTAATCTCCAACGGCGGCTTTCCAGTAAAAAAAAGACGACGAATCGTTGTTCGTGGTTGTTTATGTGTTTACGTGCACTGGCAACATTTGTTAAGGTAACAACACGGACTTGTCCGGTCGTCTTATCTGTCAACTGAGCTGAAAGCGTTCAGTCTCGCTGCCAGTCGACAGCAAATGTTTCAGCTGGCATCACGTTGCTGTACAGGCACATTCATATTAAGAGGGACACTTTTTTGACGCATGCATTTCATTTCTTGAATAGTTTCCGTTTATATACGAGCGTTATTTTCATTTGGATCAAGAAAGCAGCATTTGCAGAAATTGCACCACAAACATTAGCAAGCATTTGGAGATTAGCACGCAGTCAGCTGAATTGGAACGCGCGCGCTGTGTGTGTGTGTGTGTGTGTGTGTGTGTGTGTGTGTGTGTGTGTGTGTGTGAGTGAGTGAAAACTGTCGCTAAGTTTCCCTCCCTGTGTTCAGATGCCAGCTGTGGGTGGAGAACTGCCGTCGCGCAGACTTGGAAGACAAAACGCCCGACCAACTGAACAAACATTACCGGCTGTGTGCCAAACACTTCGAGCCGTCAATGATCTGTAAAACCGTAAGTACGAGAACAAACTGTGTCCAAAGCTGTGTTTGTGCCTGAATCGCTGTTGCTCTCTGATGGCGACTGTTCAAAATGAATTTGAATGTTATAAACTTCTCGAATTTCAGTCGCCTATATTATGGTTTTTGTTATGTTTGTGCAAGTGATATGCCGTTGCTTTCAAAAATAATTATTAAATTGATGTGCCCCTCAACAGGTCAGATTCAAATTCCAAATATTGAATAATTACAAATAATCCGTAATAGTTACAAGTTAATTCTTAGTAGAAGCTGTTCCTGCACACACAGGTAATTTAGGTTCCCCATCAATAATTGCTTAATTGCTGTTTGCAAGTAGCAATACAAACTAATGAGGGGATTAGTCAGCACATCTACATAAATGAGCTTCACATGTATGTAAATTCTTCAGATGTACAGTGGATGATTGTACTGTAAGGTCAGAATAATTTTCAGTCAGAAAAAGGCAGTAGACTTGTGCCTCCGAAGTAAGTAAAGCCATGTATCCAATCCTGCAGACAGCTTTCAGAAACGTTGAGTTCACATTGAGTTCTTTTGAGTAACAATGCAATATTTTAACAAGCTTACAAACTGATAGCTTTATGTTTCCAAGTATCAGTTGTTTGCCGTGCATACACATGCACATATCTGGCCTGTTATTTTGGATAGGCTAAGAATTCTTTATGGGATGTACAACCTTTCCTGCCATTGTATTAGATGTACTTTGTACTAACCTCTTGTAAGTCACTCTGGGTAAGAGCATTTGCTAAATGATTGTAATGTAATGCCTATGTGACTGTTTTCTTTATCAGCTGAAATGTTGACTGAGTGGCCTAACTCTTTCATTCAGAATTAATGTATCTGGAATACAGCTTTATTCAAAATAATGTATTCTGCATATGTGGTCTATAAGCCTTTGAAACATTTGTGATTCTTACATGTTTGAAGTAATAAAGTAATATTTGAGAAATTTAGTGCCTGTAATTAAGTAACCCACCCTTGATCTTCACTGTATTTTTAACTGGTTTTGGTTCCTTGTTTTTTTCAGAGCCCATACAGGACAGTACTGAAAGACACTGCTGTTCCAACAATATTTGACCTAACCAGCCACCTGAATAATCCACATAGCAGACACCGCAAACGGATAAAAGAACTGGTATGATTTTTTTTCCATTGGTATGCTTCTTGAAATGATTTTAGATTTTAGATTCCCATTGCACAGAGCCTTGATTGGTCAATACTGTGCATGCACAGAATGTTTTCTGTGGTTGCTTAAAAACAGGAACTCACCATGCTGGCATTGTTGCATAAGGTCCAACTCGCTCAAGGTTTGCAAACACGCCAAAAGCAACACAGCACATAAGTGCCACTATTAAAATCTACCAAACCGATTCTTAACCCCTCAGGTCCAGACAGTCACCTTGCAAACAGCCAAGCAGGAGACTGACAGAATATTTTAACAAAACATAAGTGGCAAGTGGCAAGTGGCAAGTAGTTAGTTGTAGCAAACTAGCTTTCATAGACAGAACCACATAAAATGAACAATGAGCATTTAATTGGTCAGTTGTGGAGCTTTCAGTAGCTGTATGAAAGAACGAAGACATCGCTTGACAGCTTGTAAGAAAAAGGGAAATGAAAGATCAGGAATCACTTCATTTGTTTGAGGTGTCTGAAATGCTGTGATCACTCGTTACATGAGACTGTGAGAAACAGTGGCACTGTGTGGTTCCCACAATATGTGTCATGGAATATTCTCCACTGGTTGTAGTTGTTCTGCTACCTGAAACAGTTCAAACCACTGTTCTGAAGCATCTGAGGTTAATATATATTTTTTACGATTGTAACAGTCACATTAAATCTGTTTACAAGCTTCAGATAATGTGAGCAGGAGAGCTACTTTGGGCCTGCCCTCTCATGAGTGTCATTATTTTGGCACTTAGAAAAAATGTTTGTTTTTTTAAACAGACTGAAGAGGACATAAGGAGAATGAAAGAGAGGAGACGTGAGTTCCAATTTGAATAAAATAAAATAAAATAAAAAAAATACATACAAAATACATTTAGACCTGACTGCAAAACAGAGACTGATCACCATTTCCTTTTTCCTCTGCCAAGTGGAAGCGGCTCGTGACCAGTCCCAGAATAAAGAAAATGAAACAAGCGAGAGCCAGGACAGCGGTGGCACCAACGAGGACGTGCCCTCTCTGAGCCCGGAGGAGAAGGAGCTCCGGGACTACCTCAAGTCCCTGTTCGAGGTCATTGTGGTGATCGGCAAGCAGAACATCCCGCTGAGCGGCCACCTGGAAGTGGAGGAAGACAGCGAGTGCTTCACGCCCAGCAACTTCCAGGCCCTGCTGGAGTACCGCATCAACGCCGGGGACGAGGTGCTCCGCAGGAGGTTTGAGACCACTGCCGTCAACGCCGAGTACTGCCCGTCCGGCCAGCAGCAGCGCATCCTGGAGGTGTGCGAGAGCTGCGTGCGGGAGGAACTCCTGCAGGAGGCCAGAGACGCCCGCTTCTTCTCGCTGGTCACCGGCGACCTGGCCGACTTCCCCGAGGGGCCCCACGTCCCGCTCTTCCTGCGCTTCGTGGACCAGTCCCACTTCCTGCGGGAGGAGTTCATCGAGTTCCTGCCCTTCGAGGGGGACGAGGAGGCCCTGACGGAGAGGCTGGTGTTGCAGATCACCGAGAAGTGGGGGCTGAGCATGGAGCACTGCCGCGGGCAGGCGCACGTTGGCTCCGGCGTCTTCGCCGGCAAAATCAAAGCCGTCGCCATACGGCTCATGGAGAGGTACCCCCTGGCCGTGTACACGCCCTGCTCCACCTGCGCCCTGAACGTTTACCTGGCCAACAACCTGCTCCTCACCGGGGTTCAGGTGGTGATGTCCACCTTGAAAAGGATTGGCTCGTTCTTCAGCAAGTCGCCCTTGCTGCAGGCCGAGCTGGACCACGCCATCTCGATTTTCTATCAGGGCAATGAGGAGAAGGCGAATAGCCTCAAAGAGACCTGCCGCCTCGGCTGGACGGAGAGGCACGACGTGTTCGAGCTGGCGGTGGACCTGCTGGAGTCTCTCCTCCTCTGCATGGACAGCATCCACGACAACGAGGACTTGAAGTGGAACGACCGGATCACCAGCGACGCGTACACCATCTCAGAGGCCCTGGCCGACTTCGAGTTCGTGGTGACTCTGGTGGTGCTGAAGAACGCCCTGTCCTTCACCAGGGCGTTCGGCAAGAACCTGCAAGGGCAGACCCTGGATGTGTTTTTCGCCGCCAGCAGCCTGACGGCGGTCCTGCACTCGCTCAACGAGGTCATGGACAACATCGAGGTCTACCACGAGTTCTGGTTCGAGGAGGCCGTGAACCTGGCGGCGGCCATGGAGATCCCGGTGAAGGTGCCCAGGCTGTACTTCAGGAAGCAGCGCACGGAGACGGGGGTGGAGATCCAGCCTGAGAGCTACTTCAAGGAGTACCTGACCGTGCCGGTGGTGCGGCGGGTCATTCAGGAACTGAAGGAGGTGTTCTCCGAGAACCACCTGAAGGCGCTCAAATGCCTGTCCCTCGTCCCCGCCGTCATGGGCCAGCTGAAGTTCAACGCGTCGGAGGAGAGCAACGCGGACTTGTACAGGAACGACCTCCCCAACCCGGACACCCTCCCCGCCGAGCTGCACTGCTGGAGGATCAAGTGGAAACACCGAGGCAAGGAGATCAGCCTGCCCTCCACCATCCACGACACCATCCAGCTGGCCGAGGTCAAGTTTTTCCCCAACGTCTACGCCTTCCTCAAAGTGCTCTGCACGCTGCCAGTTCTGAAGCTGGAGAATTCCAAGTGCGAGGCGGCCTGGAAGCGCATGAAAGCGTACCTGGCGGACACACCTGTGAACCACAGGTCCAAGAGCCTGGCGGTGCTCAACATCAATTACGATGTCAAGCATGACTTGGAAGTGATGGTGGATACCTACATTAAAATGTACCCAGAGAAAGAGGACGAGTCGCTTGAATGAGGCTGGACAGGGAAACAAAGGCGGGTGAATTGTATGCTTTTTGTCTGGTTTGTCTTGCGCGAATGTGAAGCTTCACTTGACATTTTACCCAACAGGAAACGATGACAGTGGAATGACTGAGTATGTGGCTCTGCATTTAAGACTACTTCATCTTTTGTATAAGTAAATGTTAATTTAACTTTTGACGGGTTTTTACCAAATGGGTTTTCCATGCCTTTTGGACTCATCAGTTTGCCTTTTTTTGGCAATTCGTAATGTTATTTCAGATTAAATTTGTCCATCATAGTCTTCTGCTCATAGCTCTGGTTTCTGTCATTGTCACTTTTTATTGCACTGTACGGAATAAAATCTTGTCAACACTTGTGGCAGAAATATCTTTTCAGTGGTCTGTACTGGCTCAGCAATTCTAAAACATGACAGTCAACAGGTTTATGACATCATCATTGGTTTATGATTACAATAAATCATTTTCTGTTTATTTTTGGTTATGTTTGTTTTAGAATATCATACTCCTGTTAGAATTTATGTTTCCATTCTCTCAGATATTACTCTGTTCAACAGACTGCTGAACATTTCATGTCATTATCTGTTCAGAGAGAGAATTGATGTTTCTTCTAACTTGCCCTAAATAAAATCTAACCCCTAGGTTTCTCTGTAATAACAGCTGTGGAAAGGTATTGTACATAAGAGCTGTATTGTATGTCATTGCTTTGCCTCCAGTAATGTTGGAACCTTATTAAATGGGAACAGAGTGTGATGTAAAATGCAGTTTTAATTGTAAGTCACTCAGGATTAAGATGTCTGCTCAGTAAAGACAGACAGACTATGATTGTGTTACATTGCCAGTCTTTTGGCAGTAGTAGGCATTCATTGTTTGAAGTCTCATTTTGATGAAAGTCATTTCCAGCGTTTGTGTTTGGAGAGGAAAAAATATTGTTAAAAATTCACATTGCTGGCAAATCATGAAATGTTGTGTAGCAAGCCATACTAACTACGTTAATGTTAATGTTAACAGAAAACTTACTGATGTAGGTTTTCTGATGGTGTTAATGGATAAATTATTAATTAGTAAATGATGTACAGTTTTATATATATTATTTAGCTCACTGAGTGAAGAATAACGTGCTCCTAATCTTGCATTGAGAAGATCATTCTATTTTTTGTCCAGTCCATTACAGGCTTATGGCAGTTAGTGATTGATTGTGTTTTTTAACTAACCACAAGGGGGCAGACTCTCCTTCCTGAAAGAAGATTTCATGCATGAGGACAGTTGGGTAGAGCAGTGTTTCTCAACCCTGCTCCTTGCAGCACCCTGACCTGCATAGCTTCTGTCTATCCATGCTGCTTGATTAAATCAGGTGTACTCAGCTAATAAAATGTGCCACTGATGAGTTCAGTCAGGTAGGTAGAGCAAGGATAGCTAGAAGATATGCAGGACAGGGTGCCGTGAGGAGCAGGGTTGAGAAACACTGGGGTAGAGTGTTTCAGGAACCGATCGCAAACATTGCCCATCTCACATGGAGCACTGACTCCACAGTGCTCTTCGTGTAGTTAGAACCTTTAGGATGCTGTGTGTCCACAGTGCTAGATCTCTCCTAGGTGTGCTAATGCTCCACAGAATAGAATTGGTCAACAAGGCCTCTAGCCACACAATGTTGTCATTTCTTTAGTAGCAAATATAGTTCAGAGTAGAAGAAGAAATTCCAGGTTCTGTTTGTATCAGGTTAGTTTTTCCAAATCATCTTGAGGGGTCATTTTAGACAGCATATTAAAAGAATTGCCTGGTAACCTGACCAGGTCTGTGTTCAGATTTGTCACCTTCAGCTTTTGCTATGTTTAAAAAAATATTGTGCAGAGGTGTCAAAATTAGCATTTTTACACCACAATGATTCATGCAACCCCCACAGTTCATTTTTCAGTCACTAGTGAAGCTCCTGCTTTCAAAACATCAGACTGTCGCTCATTGATGGAACACATAAATTAAGTTTTTGCACATTGCAAAATGTTTTATGTAACATTTAAGGACAAACAGCCTAGAGAGGTTGTACAGCGGTCAAAGATGTAATGGCCTAATTGTACATGAACAGGGTTACTTACGAGCCAAACTCTTCACTGTAGTGGTCTGATGCCAGCATATCACTGTGCTACCCAGAGTGCTGTAGGTTATTTAATTGTGTGTGAATATAATTTGCACAGGCATTTATTTGAGTTGTACTCAAGCTTAACTAGTGTCTGTTGGCATGTATAACCTTGTGTGGAAATTACTGATTTTAATTACACCAAGCATACATAAACATTTTTTCGATAACCTGCCTAAAAAGTCTGTGGGAAAAAGAATAATGGAATTACATCACATTTATGGGCTCATTTAATGTGAATGCAACAAAAATGTGTTTCTCAAGTTTAGTACCATATTAACAGTTTTCACCAATTTATAAGGGGATGCAATAATAATAAATGTTAAATGTAACCAGCAATATTTAGTAACAACTTTGTAGAAATATTTTGTTATATAACTTTGTCATCAATAGGCATTATATTTCCTTTTAAATAGATTTGCAAATATTCAGAACACTTGTGCAATGAAATGAAATTTTCATAAATTCATATTTATTTGGTATTAATCTGTAATATTAATAGATTTTCTACTGTTTCCTAATTCATTTCGTGACAGTGAATTAATCAGGAGGCATGATAGTGTAATATATGTTAACATTTATGAAACTATTTGATAAATTCCACCTGTACAAACACTTCCTATAGACTCAGATGTCTAATCAAGTAGGCCTATGTCCCAAAACCTAATTTTTAAAAAATACAAAAGGGTTAGATGACAATTTAATTATGTCTTCCCTGTGCCCCTCTGCCACACAAACAAAATTCATAACTCTGGCCGTGCTGAAAAAAAAAAAAATTAGGAGATGGTAGAAAAACATCTTTTAGGGCAGTATGGATTTGAATGATGTGGACACATGGAGTTCTTCCAGTGAACTGCTCCTTAGATTTCAATATTACAATGTCCATCATGTTTGTATAGGTTATATGGGTACATCCAGGCAGGTACCTAGGTATAGGTACACCTTAGCAGCCAAGTTTTACAGTTTTCAACAGTGACTGAGAGGTGAAATGGCCACTGTTTCTCTTTCATGATGTAATTAAGAGTGTCTGCTGTTCTCTCCTGACGTAATGTGCAAGCGGCTGCCAGATTATATTCGCTTTGAATGTGCAGAGAAATGTTTTGACAGAAAAATAACTTGACTAATTTAGAATAAATGTTGACATACTCATTTTTTCTGCATTCAGTTCAGAGCACTACCTCTGTATATGACAGAGAGGCAACATAATTAGAAGCTTACTGTATTTGGAAAAAAATATGAGGAATTTTGTTTACGTTGTGACTACATACATAATGCTGCACAGCTGGGGGTATGCAGGTCGTTTTGCCTTTGTGTTTCTGAAATTCGTCACAGTCTGATTTTTATTAAATGAAGGAGAAGCTTTTGCTACTTGTGTTAATAGAGCAGTTTTGCTTTTGTGCTATGAGTTAAAAGAAATGACAATGGTAATCTGGGAATTTTAGTGATTATTGTATGATAATTGTAAGTTTTGTCACATAATGAAGCCACAAGCCTAGCACGTCTGACTGGATGCGAGTATGTACTATTGCTTCATATAGATTGGTAAACCCTGTTACTAGCCATTTTGAGAAAGGTAGATTTCAAGCTTTTTCAGTGTTTGAAGGTGTTCAGTATTTGAGTGACCTCTAACTTCTATGCCACAGATGATGATTCTGATATTCTGATAAGGTTGAAATACAGGGGGGGGGGAATGGGGGGGTGTAGGTGTGAAAAGAGGAAGAGGAAGCCAAACCATTAGGGTGAGGTGCATGTCCTATATGGAGCTAAGTCTGACACACTCCACTGATGCCTTCCTACACTGAACAATCAGGAGCAGCTAGAATGGTGAGCAGTGATGATGTCACAAAGCATAAGCACTGAAAACATCTCTTTCCTCATTATTCCCAGTGGTTCTGATGGAGAGAGTCAGATCTCTGGAACTCTGTAAGTCACAACACAAATTTCACCTTTCAAACAGTGGAGAGGGAGTAACCCGATCATCTCAAATCAATCTCTAATCCCTATGAATATAAAATTACTAGAAAGGTGGAAAGTTTGATCTGATTGATGTAGAACTGCCCCCTCCTATATGGCACCCAGTAGAAATACACACAAAGGGCTTCTCTCGCCTTACATTATTAGATCTGAAATCAAGCAAACATTCCAATCTGATCCTGTCTATAACAGCTAATGAAACTTCTGTGTGTACCTCATCATTGCTTTTATGTTTTTCATCTAACAGACATTTAACAATATTAAGGAATATTTCATTTTTTGTGCTGGGGTTTTAAAGGATTCACCAGCAGTCAGTCAGAAATGTACATTGTGAAAATCATTATTATATTCTGAAAATAAACTTTAGGATGCTGAATACTTGATACAATATCCAACATGAAATAGAAAAATGAGCACTACAGTTACTTTAAATATTTGCAAGAATGTGATGTTGAAATGTATGCATTATTAAAACCTTCATGTAGAAACTACTCTCATATATGTAACTGCAGGTTAGACACTTTCATAATAGATTGATTCAAACAGATTAATGATAGAAAAATGTAGCTGTATGGTTTAGTCTGAATTGCACATTACATAAGAAGTAATGCTTTCAGGTCTGGTCAGGAGACTTGGCGTTGCAGTAACTGAAACCAAATGGTCTGCTTGCTCATGGCTCTGTTTCCTGGCTTTGGCTGCGTTTTTCCCTGAAGAGAAACCTTGCAGAAAGTCAGTTTAAGATCTCTGGCTTTCCCTGGGAGAGCGGTTAAATGCTTGTTGTATGTGGACATAATTACAGACGGTCTTACACCGATGCCTTCCATCAGTAGTGAACCAGGGCCAGAAAGGAAATTTGCTAGTTTTAATGGGAGAGCAAGAATTTTGCTCAGACAGTGAAGGAGTATGATAACATTATTTGTACCTTTCTGTTAAGCGTGGTGCAGATGTGGGTTCCATTTCAGGCCGTTTTAGGTCATTTGTGACCCCCAGGTTAATGTAAGGATTTAAGTACCTCTGAGAAAAGAAGGCTCGGAGAGAGGCAGGCCAGTGATCACGCTTGCAAACCCTGGCTCTGCAGAACATACAGTACAGTGAGATGCTGTGCTCAGTTAAGAGCTTGCAACGCCCCCTGCTGGGCAGTCATTGACCCTGCATGTACACAGGCCCCGGTAATATGCAAGGAGTCAGGTCTCAGACAGAGGCAGGCTGCTCAGTTGGAGTGATGTCATAATGTGGAACAGCTGTTTTTTGTGGGCTCAGTGCTAATTAGTAAATTCTAATGATAAAAGCAGAAGAGCTGTTGTAGAATCAGACAGGTGTAGGGTTAATTTAAGTGTTAATTTCATCTCACTGGTAACGCCTTTCTCTCTTTTTAAGTGTTTTGTTGCTTAGAGAGTAATATCAATGCCATACCACTATGAATACCATCACTGAAGTCCTGTTTCTGTCATACTCCATGTCCTGTAGTTGTATGTCTGTTCAGAGCTGATTATGAGAAATCACTCATGTTTCACTGTTTAAAAGAGATGTCCACATGCCCTTTACTTTCATTAACTCTTTTTCAAACACAGACCACAGGCAAACAAAAAAATCATTCAGTAGAGACTTTGAATAAGAGACTTCGTGTTTGGATTTAATAATCATTCAAAGTCCCCTAATATGAGAGGAGGGAAGGAATAGCCTATTTATTTAGCATGTGATACCCAGCAGCACACAAAGAATACACAAAGAACTTGAAATTTTGTGGTTGACATATGCGCTGTATATTGTATGGACAACATATGTATTTCACAGACCACCCAAGCAATTTCAGTCAGTTCACTTTTATGGCCACTTAAAGATTGAATCCAGGCCTTAGTTTCCTTTTGAGCAGTGAAAAAACATCCATGGAACTTTCCAACACCAAAGCACCATCTTAGATTGAGAACTGTCACAGTGTGTACTGTGTCACCTTCCATGTCAAATGTGGTTTACCATCTCCTGCCAAATCAGAATTTCATGGCAATGTGACTTAGGATATGGATGATCACATAGTGCATGCTCTGAGGGTTTATACTGGTTGGCGTAAGTTACATTATATTACATTATTTAGCAGACGGTCTTACCCAGAGTGACTTACAATGTTATCCATTTATACAGCTGGATATTTACTGAGGCAATTGTGGGTTAAGTACCTTGCCCAAGGGTACAGCAGCAGCGTCCCAGTGGGGAATCGAACCAGCAACCTTTCAGTTACGAGTCCTGCTCCTTAACTGCTATGCTACACTGCTGCCCAGTGTTTATGAATGGTTATGTTGTTCTAACGGAGGTGTTACGTAGTTTTGTATCACCCTGCAAAGAAAGCGTTGCCACATCATCACAATTACCTTTCAGTGCTAACTGAAAATCTTCAAGTCAAAGCCTGATACAGGAATCTACTCCACAACACATGCATTTTTCAACCTTTCAAAAAGAGAGTCAGTCAAGAAGTATGGATCTCTACGCAATGCATGCTGGGATCCTTGAATACCATCTTTGGAATGGGCCTCACATTGCAGATAGAAATTATATGTAATATACAAAAGATAAAATGTTCTCATCCTTTCAAAAATTTGAATTGGCAAACAGTTTAAGAATGGTTCAGTGTGGGTGTGCAGGAGTGAAAACAATGAACACACCATAAAAAGCACCTGTGATGATCACAATCTAAGGACATTGTTTGGTATGACATACAAAGTAGTCATAATTTCGCCTGTAAAGGCTGTTGATTTGGCATGTGCTTGGAAGATCCAACTCAACACTTTCCTCGGGCTGTTCTTTCACACACTACGAGAGGTCTTCCTGAAAACAAAATCCCGTCCAAGATTCAATTGGATCTACATGTGAAATGATGATGTGAGGTAAACAACTGATAATCTCGCAGAGTACAGCCTGAGGTGTCCTTTGTCATGTGCAGAACTGATGTCTTTGTAAAATTGCGCCGGTGTTTGTCACAAATCTCTTTTAATATTCAATTAAAAGCACAGCCATGTGCTGTTTACAGACGAAGGGCGTATTATTAAGCCAACACAGCCTTTTCCATATCTTACATATTAAGGAAATATCCCGCCATCTGGAGTACCACAGACGACTGTTTACACCATTGCCAAAAAGAAGACTGGGCTATAAACCCCACAGACCTCAAAGTCCCCAAAAATCTGACTGCTAATAAGCTCTAGAGGGATTGTGTGGGATCTTGCATTCAGACATCCAGTTTCAATAAATCGCAGCCCTCATAAACACGACACTTTTCCAAGCAAACCGTGTTTACGTCTCTGTGCCAGACTTCCCCCATTGTTTTTCCAAGCCAAAGGGTCCGCTGCTTTTCAAGAGTTTCGTCAAAGGAAATACCTATTACAGTTCTTCCCAGACTCCCAGTAACCGCTGTTTTCTGATGACACTCCAGTTCAATAGGTATTTCCCCAAATCAGAAACAGAAAGCAGTCCATGTGTGCAGGAGAAAAACAGAGTATTGCATTGCTGATATGAGGACTGGTACAATGATGACTTTGCATAATGGCACTTTACATGGGAACTGCATGAATGGACTATCAGTCTAAAAAAAAATTCAGGCCACCCTGACTTTTAAGGCAACCAGCTGCCCACTTTCCTTTTAAGTCCTCTTGTCTTTTAAGCAACATTCTCTATGAAAAATTGAGTAAACTCAAAAAGGTTCTGCAGCTGGTTGTCTTATATTTTAAACCACATTAATATGAAATTAAATTGAGGATTTAATTTCTTTCAGCCTACTTCTGTGCATCCCAAACTTGACTGCATTTCTGAGGTACTAAACAAAATGTGGATATAAATCTATTTAAAGAACCTTTTATGAGAGAAATTTGCAGCCCTTTTAATTTTCATAACTAAACTGTACAATTCTTTTGAATGTGAACAGACGTGTTCAGAATAAGTAGTAAAAATAATGGAAGTTTCTCTCTTAATATGCTTAACATCGTGATTGTCCTTGCACAAATAATACTATGCTACTCAACTATTCTAATTCAGCTCAGTGGATATCAGCACAATTTAAACACCATGCTAACTCTTTAGTGCAAGGTCCTTCACCTTGGTGAATCTAGATTTTACAGCTGAGGAGTAGCCAACTCATTGTTTCTACCCAGAATTGAACCTGAGTCATAGGGATATGGTAATGATCTTTTACCAGTAGAATGCAAAAACATTATTAAAATTTCAAAATATTGTTTGTTAAATTTAATGGCATATGCATATCTCTACAGGTACAGGTAAAAGCTAAGTACATTTCAGTAAAATGTATTCATAAACCAAGAACTATAAAGTACAAATACAGAAATTATGACATGCAGAATGGAACATGTTAAGGAGTGCTTATGTTTAGGAGCACCCCATCTCTACAAATTATATAGAATGTGTGCAAAACATAAGTAATAACAGTCATAATTGTAATATGAATTATCTTAATCATTGCAACAGCAGCAATAGTAATCACTATCATAAGTATAACCATAATAATCAAAATGCAATCATGGTCATAAATATCATGAACAGGAAATCCAGACTAATCTCTGCAGAATGGTTTATTTTTATCCAAGGTACATGTCAATAGCCTTCTATGACAATACACATGACTGGTTTAAACTTTTATATTACCTCTTAAGCATTAGTTTAAGCGGTAATATAAAAATGCTGTTTAAGCATTAAATGGTATTTAAACTGGGAAAACTGCATCCTCATTTAAATTCACATTGTGTTTCAGGCTGCATTGAGTCCTCCAAGTTGAAGAGACCATCTGCTGTACTGCTGCCCTTTTTTGACCATGGTATTACACATGTACATAAAAAATCATCATAAAAACTTGTGTTCTTTTTATTTTAGTAACTTTTCTTTACTGCATTTCTATTCATGTTGGCTAAAAAAAAAAACGTAAATAAAAAAAACAAATCTGCGTCTGAAACTTGCATTTTATACCAATGAGGTTTTGTTGACCGTTGACATTGCTCCCCCCGCACCACCACCACCACCACCATCACCACACACACACACACTTTTTAATTTTTTACTTTGCAAAATGTACAACACAGTACGTATTCAGACAGACTGAGACTTTTGAAATCCATTAATATTTTAATATATTTTTATAATGTAAAACTGGTCACTTTGCCGACTGTAGTTCATACCTTTGATTTTTTTTATGCCATTTAAATGTAGGTCTCCATGTTTGCCAAGCCAAGATGCAATATGAATGCATGTATTTAATTTAGCCCTCAGTATTTGTTTACTTCTGCGTCAGCACCAAAAGCCAAATATATATCATAAAAATAAACCATAGAGCTGCGTGAGGGTGAGGGTGTAATTTAAAAAATTGCTAAGTAGCATTGCGAGATTTTTAATGAGTAGGCTACTGTGTCCGACATGTCAAACTGGTCCGACAGACCATTATTCGATGTTATGCTATAACATTGGTTCTGATTGCTCCTGGCACTGGTAAATTTAATCTGCATGCATCAGCATGTGTACTCTTCCTCTGCATTGATTTCCCTGATCACACGTACAATGACACGGTGTTTCTGGATGAAAAATCTTAACATTGGTAAAACATGACAAGTCGTTTTGTGATACAATTTTCTTCATTTAATAAGGCATCGGGATGTCTCCCTCGTATCCGTTCAGATTTGAAATCATACCTCATGCCATAAGAAAAGACCGTTGCTCTGCGCTTCTAAAATTATCGGAAAGGAAAATAAAGCCAGAAAGTTGTCGAATTTTACATTCATCTGCATGTAGTCTAAACTTCTGTCACTAATTACCTTAACTCGATTAGTAAGGTTTATTAAACGGGAAGTTGGCGGAACCTTTGAACCTTTGAACATAAATAGGCTAAGTATTTGTGAGAATTTCAGAACAGCGTTTATCTTTGTTGCTGCAAACGGTATGATCTAAAATGACTGAATGACTATTCCACAAAACACCAACGCTAGTCTCAGCCAACCAGGACACTCAAGGGATTGAGGTGAGCAAAAAGTGAGAACCTAGAGCGACAGAAAGGCAACTTTGTACAGTACAGTACGTGTAAAGCACGTGTCAGGCGCTTATTGCATTGCGTAAAAATCTGACAAGACAATGGCGCGCGTGGAATGTATTTGGAAGAAAGAGTACGATGACGCGCTCAGCATGTTCCCCTGTAATCAAACCTGAGTCAAACTTCGCGGGGATAATGTAAGAGCCCAGGATTTGAGGTATCTTGCTAGTCAACTGTAATGCAAGATATATGTTTAAAAAAAAGAAAAACTTCTGGTGTTCAGAATGGCGAACACTCAGTATTCTGGCCGGTGTTTTGCTTTATTGTAATTATTACGGTTTTACGTTATAGGGAATACACATTCGGTCAATTAAATCAACACATTCTGTTTCGTAGCAATGTTTTAACAAATAAAATATAAATACTGATTCAACAGTCAAATGTAACGACATGAGGCTGGAAAAATGACATAAAATGGACATTCACCATGCAAGAGATGTGGCCTGATAATTATGATATTAAACATTATTCCAGAAAATTTTAATCTGACGTCAAAAGCATATATTACAAAACATCCACAGGAATAAAAGATAACAATTTTATCTACGTTTCCTTTGTGATTCAAATAATCAATGTTTTTTTATTATTTGAATTTGCAGTTTATGTTTTGTTGGTCAGTTCAGTGTCTTGATCTAAAACCGTATTCATAGACCAAATCCAAAATGTTATTTGTAAAGATGTTTCCTATTTCATTGAACATTGCCTTGTATTTGTTTCTGTAAGAGCATTGAGCCGATAGGCCTACTCGTCATCATCCAGGATAAATCTTGTGCCAGCGGGGTCAGCCTATCATTAATTTCTTGAATGATCACTCATCTTGTTCTGAGGTGTCGTTGTGTTTTGTAATTACGGACGAGAGAAGTGTTTGCTTTGGCATGACGTACAGTGCAAACCCCACACTAAGGAAAATGTAATGGGCTCCACAACTGCTGCTGCCATCTCCTTGTAAAATTTTTATTTTTCAAATTAAATCATAAAACACCCGCAAATTGCCGGGGTTCCCTCTTAAAAAATCTAAATACTTGGAATAAGACGTTGGGTAGTGCTGTAGTGCACACGGTTTTGATTAGGATATTCTTATCGCAGAGGTACTTAGAGGTGTTATTTTTGTAAGCACATTCTGCGTGCGTATGCGGAGCCCGCTGCATGACATTTCGTGAATCAGAAACCTATTACAATAATAAACGTTAGCCACGTAGCCAAGTTATGCAACGTGCGTATTGGCTCTGATTACTACATTGTAAAATTGCGGACATTTCCCTTTAGACTGTGTCGACTGATAAAAATAATTAAAATATCAACATGCATTCGCAAGAATATGGTAATCATTATATATTATTTATCATTCATACATCCGAATTCGTATTGTCACAATCGAATTTGGTCAGTCAGACAGTTCGCAAAGTTTAACAGGTAAATTATATGAAACCCATATAAGTTACAGAAGGCGTACAGAGGAAAAGGGCATCAAATTAATCTCGTTGCTGAAATAAGGTATCGGCATGACAACGTAACGCGCAGAAAGCGCTTTTCGAGGCTGCAAAAAATTTACAAATAATTAATGGCAGTAACTATTAAAGTTACATTGCTTGATGGAGTCACACCTGTAAGATTGAGCTAAATAGTTTATTTGTACTCTAAATTTCATAATCAGCAGAGCCAATGACACTCGGCTTCTTATGGAGCTAGATAGATAGATAGATAGACGAACTATTGTACACAAATATATCAATCAATTACAACTTCCATAATGTTCTGACCTGAAGGCTTACACTGTATGATAATGATTATCATTATAATTATTCTTTTATTGCATGGTCGAGGGAGGTTTATACATTATTCGCCGACATAGCACAACGTTAGTTATATTTCTCAGGTGCCGCAGAATTCGTTGATATTTTTTGTGGAAGCGCGTTGTTATGCTAATTATGTCTGACATCACGCTGAGATCAAAGCATCGCAGGGGCGTATAAACCGGGACTTCTGAGTCTGCCTGAGTTCACATTCCAGAGGGAGTCTTAGCGCTGAAAGGAGAACCTCCTCGCCCTCATAACGCGCAGTCTGTGTTTGCGCCGATAAATAATGCTCTATGCGTTTTGCAGCGGTAACTCGTTACACATTGTGGATTTACAAACAGGTGTTGATGGCTGATCGTGAATGAAGAAAATAACTATCTGGAATACTGCCACGACATTGATATTCGGACATCACTAAAGAAGGTAAGAATCACTCTTTGAAATTCAAGGAGTTGCTTTGCTGTGGGCATCCTCGTAGCATTTTGATTAATGTTTTCGTTTCGTGTTTTGTTCATCAGTAGTGTGTGAAAGTTTAAGTTTAAAGTTTATCGGACATACTCGTGACCAGAGCTGCTAGTTGTACAAACCATCTGTGATTACATTAAAAACTCCAGCGTCATCTGATCTTGCCTGCGACTATGCAACGCTCACAGGGCTCAACACAATGATGGAGAATGCCAAGACAGCTTCGCTCGACTTCTCATTTTATAGACTATTCAAGTTTGCACACAGTGATGGAAATAAATCAAATATAGGTATTTTGAGTTTTGTACATATGGTTCTTTATGAGTATAATCTCCTCTCTCTGTATAAAAATAGTGATGGTACTGCACCCTGCATCTCGACTCTGAGTGGAGGCACGAGTCATTTACCTCCATCACCGGTGGGTGGAGTAGTGTATATGATCCGTTGACTTACCTCTGTCCTCCAGTGTGTTTGTGGGTGTGAGTGTGTGTAACCCGGAGAATTAAAATATTACGCACAGATTTGGATAAAACTCTCTGAAATTATACATTAATACGTAAAGGAATAAATGTTTTAGGTAATGAATAGGGCAGTGGAAGTAGCTATGCACACTAACAAGCGTCTCAACAGTTTTGAAGAAACAAGCGCCTTTGTCGCGATGTAGATTTTATTTGTTGTCTGATATTGTCGTCACTTTTAAACGTTTTAAAATTCAATGGATTATTTCAGTTGTTCAGAGATAAGAGTTTGTTTGTTTAGCCCAAATTCAATTACAGAAATTCTTTCACGTTTATTCTTCATTTTTGTACTGGTCTGGTGATTTGGATGACTTGCGGCGAGTGTTCGACAAACTGATTAGTTAAGGTTACTATGGTTGCAACATTAGTACCATTATACCATGTGAAGTATTTGATATTGCCATGCCTCTGGCCACAGGAGTTGAAAACATCAAAATAGGCCCCCTTAATTGCTTTTTAAAATTGTTCTTTTCTGCTTACTAACTGGGCTAATT
This sequence comes from Megalops atlanticus, assembly GCA_019176425.1. NCBI lineage: Eukaryota > Metazoa > Chordata > Actinopteri > Elopiformes > Megalopidae > Megalops > Megalops atlanticus. Next base: position 34,599,287 of record CM032883.1, on the reverse strand, counting down.
CATGGATGTCAGTGAAACGCATTTTACGTCAAATATATATATATATATATATATATATATATATATATATATATATATATATATATATATATATATATATATATATATATTTCAGTTTCA